>VUYV01000350.1:243148-308444 GCA_008711295.1 Anarhynchus alexandrinus | reverse complement strand
CGATCTCGACGGGCTGGTACGGCCAACTCCGGCCCCGGCTCCCGGCCCGGCCCCTGCGACGGCAGCGTCGGTCGCCGGGGCGCCCAGGCCGGAGCCGCGCTTGCCCGACAGGCGCCGTGCACTCTCTTGGGCCCAGAGGAACCCCGAGTGTGGTGGGCGGGTTCTTGCGGGGCCGCTGTGGCGGCGGCGGCGGGGAGGGGCAGAGCGGCGGGGGCCGTTTTCTCCGGTTGCTTGTACAGTCGGAGAAGCAGCGTTTCACCGCAGGAGCAGCCAAAGGCACGGCCGCGCTGCTGCACCCTAGCCTGCCCCGGGCACGGTGCGTCCCACCGGCAGCCTGTGCCAGACAGACACAGGAGTGCCCGGGCCAGTTTTGCACCGAAAATGCAACGGTGGTGCGAGAGTTGTTCACTACGTAGTAACGTAAGGTTGTTTGCACCCACCAGCACCGGGCAGTGCCCCTGACTGAATGGCGTTACGATGCTGGCAATGGAGTAGTCAAGTGAGCAACGGTGTTGCAGCAAAACTGCGTCCTTTGAGTGTCGCGGTACAAGGGTGTCGCAGGGATTGGCAAGATAATTGTTAGTCACCAAGAGGGAAGCACATGCAGAATAAGGAAGAGATGTTTGTCCTCGGGATCTTAACAGAAAATTATGTTTAAAGCCCTGTAGCAAAACGGGGAACATGGGTTTTATTGCTCCTGTAACTCCAAGGGATCAAGGTGGCTTGGGAGAGCCGGGAGGTCTTGCCTGCCATGGTCCTAAAGAGAAGACATGAAGGACCTGGGTGCAAACCCGTTCTCTTGGCTATTGGGGAGTCTATGTATGCGGTGCCTCACAGAGAACTGTGGATCCCATCTGTGTAGCTAATCCTGGCTATTCTGGTCCCGGTGTCTAATATTAGGAGTGGCAGTAGGGGATGTCAGGGAGCAGCAAGCTGCAGAGGGAGCACATTACATCTACAGTCTGCCTGTGGTTCTCGGGGGAGAAGATAGTGCGACTGTGTAGTGACACCAGTTGCACGGAGAAAACAGGTGGAGAGCACACCACTTGCAAGCTGGTTTTGTTCAGTTTCTGAGCGTCGGGTGCTATCACCTGATTTTGTGCAAGTTTGTGCCTGTGTCATGTCCTTGCCTGGAACTCATATTAATGAACCCTGAGTGCTGGGTGACTCTAGGATTTGCATTTGGAATGGGAAGTGGAAATAAATTTTTTACTGAAATGCTTCCAGCTTTAAGAGTGTCAGACAAAGCTCTGGAGAGACAGGAGGTGCGCTATTTTCAGCCATGCTCCGGTGAGAGATCCATGGTGTATGGGGGGGGGGAGCACAGAGGGTGAGATTGACAAGACACGTGTGTAGGACAACTCTGGCCCCTTACCAAGAGCAGAATCAAATGTCTAATCATAGGCAGAGCAGCAGCTGAGAGCCCAGAAGAGCAGGGAAGGCTGGGCTTGAGAGTCTCAACTCTCCTCTTGTGTGTGTGTGAACTTGAAGGAGAAAGTGAGCAGAGGGCCTTTTGGGGAACTGGAGAATTGTGGTGTGAACTGTGAAGATGGGAGCAGAATATACCGCCTGTTAAGAACTGGAGTCTTCTTTGAAGTTGGGAAGACAAAATATCCAAAGCGCAGAAATCATGGGAGCTGAAGAAGAAATGCTCATCACTCTGTCTGGAGGTGCCCCCTGGGGCTTCCGGCTGCAAGGGGGTTCAGAGCAGAAAAGACCCCTTCAAGTGTCAAAGGTAGGACCTCGAGGTGTGAACCGTGAGGGCAGAGTTGTTCCACTGAACTCAGATATCCCTACTGAGTTGGGCATCTTTCACTAGCGTTAAGGAATGCAGGAACTCCTGTGGCAGCAGATCTTAAAAGGAAAACTAGGGTGGAATAGTCAAGCAGGGTATGGGGTGGGATATGGGTCCTGAAATAGATGCTACCGAGGCAGAGACAAGTGTCAGGTGAAGACTGGCTTCAGTGCAAGTCTGTGCAGCTCAGAAACTTTATAAACTCTACAACTCTCCACAGCTGTCAGCAGAGATATAACCATAGTGACAGTGCAGGAAAAAGGGCTCAAATAGGGAAGCTTCAGTACTTGTGTGAGACATCCAACTAAAGAAAAAATAATAGAAATCGAAGCAATGAAAGCCATATTTGTAAGTCAATTCAACTGTCACTAACGCTTCATTACTATATTCCAGCTTTCAAAATAGATGTACATTTGTTAGGGTCTCTTCTGCTGGTGAAACTTTCTCAATACTGTCTGAAGTGAATGGTTTTGATGCTCTAAGCAGCAAATATTGGTTCCATTCCAAGAATTAGAGAAAAGCAGCTGTTTGGATGGGAGATGAAATAATATAAGAGGAATAAACATGAACCTTGAGTTTCACTACTTTTGATAGCTGTTGCTGTTCTCTTTTCATAGACTACTGAGTAGCTTAAAAATAAGGAAGAAAAGTCCTCTGTCTATTTAGCCCATAACAGCTGCATTAGCCTTGACACAAGGGTGAGACATCTTGGGATGTCTCACTGGAGGGCACCCAGCAGCAGGAATGAAAAATGCCATGCCCGGCTCCTTCTGTTTATTTAAATAGACTGTGCCTCTGACAGAGAATTTTAAAATGAAACGTTCTGTGTCATTTGGCTAACCCCAGGTCAAGGAGTGTTTGTCTGTAACTTCTGCCAAATGGTTTGGAATCCCATAGCTTGGTCCTGAAGTGGATATTTCTTACGGAGAGAAAGATGATTTTTCTCCAGGAAAACAACTTCTGCGCATACTCGTAGGGCTTCAGGTGCTGAAGAGGAAGAATCAGTATCCTCGAAACAGGTGTCTGGCATCCGTGATTGTTAGGAAAATGGGATTTTCGGTAGCCACATAAACTCTAGGGTCTAGGATTATTTTGATTCTTGTTTTGGCCCCCAATAGACAAGAAACTGGGACTGAAGAAAAAGGAGATACTGAGTGTCTTATAAAGATTACTTAGGATTGAAGAGCGGCAAGAACTAGCCATTACCCAGGCTAAGTTGCACCTCAAGGTGGATGGGATACTGCTCAAGGATTAGTAGCACTTCCAGAAAAGTATTGACTAGAAGTAGCTCTCACCCAGAACTGGGTGTCGTACCTAAGTCTAGCAATACATGTATATATTTATTTTACAGTACTTGGATATTGCATAAAAAATAATTATGGAAAATATAATTGATACAAATCCATTTGAGGCTCAAAGTATACATCATTCTTCAAGCAGGACTTTGATTTTATAATTATAATTTTGGGCTGCTGTTGTCGAGAATTTAATGGCATCCAGGTAACCATACATGCTCACTGTCTTGAAGGCAACACTGCTTAAACAGTGTCCAAAGAAGGGATTTATGGATGCTTACTGGGAACCCAGTAAGATCATATCTGAATATTAACTGGTTAGAAGAGAATAAACCCCCAGGAGTCACGGAGTAACCTAATTGTCCTCCTCTTACCATGCAGAGAGCAGAAGTTTGAATCTCAGTTTTCAGCTCTTTGAGTTGAAAGATCAACTCTTTGTTCTTCTGCAGTTAGGATTCTGCAGTTGACACCAGCAGGATGAAGTCTGGGCTAAAATGCTGCCTGCAAAGCCTCTTCCAAAAGTCTAACATCATTAGCACTGTCCGTTCGGATATTTTAGGAGCCAAAGATGGGAATGGTCCCATCACTAAAGAAGCCTGACCAGGGATTGTGGCCATATGATATAGCATAGAGAAACAGGGCACTTTTGGGTGTTTCTCTGTTGGTTTGTTAGAGCTGGGAGTCACGTGGATGAGCAATTTGCTCTGTTCGGCCTCCATCCAGATCAGTGCCACTGGGCAGCACTGGGAAGTGTGGTCAGAGGGAGGTGTCACCGAGATCGAGCCCGCCTAGCCTCTGCTAGGTCAAACAACACCGCGATGTTCATTAGTACGGTGAAGAATGTGTTGTGCGTATATGGAAAGACAGATTAGATAAATGAGAGGGTCTATTAGTAAGCTGATTGCTGTCAAAGAAAGGACTCTTGGGGAGAAAGAGGAGTGTTCATATGAGACCGGGAAAACTTTAGCTTAGCAGAACACAAATGTTAGCGCTTTGGTTCTTACAGCAAAACCTATTTGGATAGAATGGGGAAAGAACGTGGATGAATCTGGACAAAATATGATAGGAGATACAAGCATGAATATCTGATAGGTGCCAGGAGATAACTGAGTGGATACAGTTGGTGCTTCAGATGATTCCAGTGCTGTCATTTTAGGCAATTTCAACTTCTAGACTAGAGAAGTCATAGTAGTAACACTAAGGAAAGATGCTCATCCTTGGATGCTGAGTCAAATTGTTTCTATATACCTTTCTGGATGAAAAAGAGCAATAAAAAGCTAATGTGGGCCTAGTAAGTGGAAATGAATCAAGTATAACAAGTTATATATATAAATGATAAGTATTGTAGTTATGTAGAGATGCTGGAATTGCTAGACCAGACTAGGTTAATGGTCACTCCATCTCCTGCTTCCTGTTTCCTTTGTGTTTCCTGCAGGTGTTTCAGAGGAAGTTGTAAACTTCACCAATGCGTCTAATTTTCTAGTAATGCAATGTGGAGGGAAATTCCTTTACCCCAGCTGATTATCAGCATGCCCTATGAAGTACATAAGAATTGACAGTCCTGGTGGTTTACCCTACACATAAACAAATAATTATTTGTAAACAGCTCGTGTTTTACTTGTCTGACGAAATCTTATATGGTTTCCTAATGAAGATTTGATAACATCAAGCAGCCAGGCATTCCAAAGACCAAATGTTGCACAAAGTAGGATTTCCTTTTTGAGTCGCTCTTGTTGTATTACAAAGCCCTGCATAATCCATCATCTTACATTACTAATTTAGGCAGTCACAGGTCTTCTTACCTTTCTTTTTTCTAAAGTTTACATCATCATCTCTGTCTTCTTATTGTATCAATCAATCACTAATTGGTGTTCTTGGTATCTTTTTTTTTGTTTTCCTGAAAATACTTTGGATCTGCTGTATGCTTTCTTTTTTCTTTTCTTGTGTTTTGAGATGAGATGGTATTTAATGACATTAGAATGTTTTCAGCATTATTCTCTATACTCTTCAAATACATTGGTGGGCCTCCACTGGATTGTTTTGTCCTGAGCTGTTCACAATGATGGCTTAAATTACTGGCTCTCTTAAAGTTGCAGCTAACTCAGAATGTACAGTGAACACGTGCATCTTAAATCGTCCTTTCTAGCACAAAGTATTCAGCTGGCCACAACTAAATGAACTAAACGAACATGTTGAAAGTGGGGTGCGAACCCATTTTTCTGCAGACTGAAAGGATGCATAGCTGTTGTTTAAACCACATGACCAAGCAAGGGATCAAGTCTAAACCTCAGTCCAGCCAACGAAAAGGGGTATAAAAGAAGCTGGATTTTCACCTGCTGGATCCAGCTGGCACAGAGCTTCTGTGCCATCTGACTCCCTGTAGGTTGTGGGTTCGGGGACACACCTAGAGCAAGATGCTGGAGTTATATACCTTGTGGACAGCCTCTTGGGTCATACGTGTGTTCAAGTAACCTTATGGAGCCAAACCAGCTCTGCCTGCCTCAGGATCAGGGAAATACACATTGCTTCTTCCAGCAGTGCCCAGTGGATATTGAGGAAAAAGCTCAAATTTAAACAACATAAGCAAGACTGAAATGCTAGTATTAACACCAACTGACTATATGGTTCCAGATCTGTAACTGCAAATGTCTCTGCCTTTCATCTTAAACTCGCCTACAAGAGCACACACTGACTATTTTGTTCCACCCAATCATTTGCAGTGTCTGGGTGCTAAAAATGTCTGGTATGTATATGAAGGATACCATACTGATGTGTATATGAAAGGAGTACCATAAAAATTCAGTCTCATAAAAACAGATGCTGTAAGAGTGGAGGGTGAGACAAAAGAAGAAGCAAAAGAAAATTTATTAGTGTCTGGGGAGCCCTCAGTGAGAAAGAAGAGATAATTTTTAAATTAGGGTTGCATTAACATATCAACTCAGTAATGAGTAAGCTGAAAGAACAGCAGACATTGATATGCTCAGCAGGCAGATACACAGCAGGATCAAACATCAACAGAGGACATGAATAATTCTGCAGAAATTAGGAAGGATTGGAATATGGAGAACTAGAGAAAAAATAAAGGGGAAAATAAAGAGTACAGAACCCAAAAAGGAAAGGAAAATCTCCATTTTGTTCTTACTTACAGCAATATCCTTTCAAGTGAAATCAGTTGAACTACTGTGCATTCATATTTGGCTTACTGTGATTCCTAATGAATCTTTTAACTCTTGCAGAAGCAGATAAAGTGTAGTGGGATTTTACACTACCCCTTACTAAAATAAAGCCGATTTGGTATAGCTCAGTAGCTGTGGTGCACACGGCAACACAACACAACTAATCTTTGGCCAGAAGCAGTCATCAGGAAAGAAAGCAAGCAAGCATAAAAGCAAGAAACAAAAAGGGTCCATAGATGGCAAGATTTTTATTTTAGAAAGGCTGAGGGAAAAGTACATGGTCCTGACATATACAACATTCCTTGCAAGGAGAAGCTATAAATGATGAGAAGGTTCACTCATTCTGGAAAGAGAGTATGGGTGAACAATACCATCAGGTTCCTCGAGGATTTCTTTGCAATAGGTATGTGCGCATCAAATGCACTTGACACTAAACAAAATGTAAAATAGCTAGTCTGAGAAAAGTCATAAGATAGGACAAAAGCATTAAGCCCATAATCAGCCAAAGTAGAAACATAACATGGAACTATGTTAGGGAAATAATTTTTACAAAGATGAACATGGCAGCTTTAAGGTGCTGTAAGTGCATGCAAAGCTGCCTTTACGGATCCTGCTACAAAACAAGATTTATTCCATGAAAGGAAAACCCAATTACTTACTATCCACAGCAAGGAAGGCACTTGTACCTCCAGCATAGTCTGGTGCATGAGTAATACTGAAGAAATAAGGGGAAACTGGAGGCTTTCCAGCTGGTACTGATAGTAGAAGAGAAAGACCCGGGAGTATCAGTGCATCACAAGAGGATAATGAGCCAGCAAAATGATGCATCTCTGAAAAAAAGGCAAACATAAACAAATGACCCTCGGGTAGCCATATCTAACTGAGATAGGAAGGCATTGATGTTACTGTCTAATGCACAAGTGGGAATTCACCAGAAATATCACACCTATGGAGCCAGCCACTTTCAAGAAAAATGAATTTAAGGTAGAGCAGCTATAGAAAAGGAGAGGAGGAGAGAAGGCTTCTTTCACCTAGCAAAAGGTTGAAAGATGTGATTGCTGTCTACAAATAGATGTTGGGCAAATACCAGCAGCACTGTTCAAATATAGGACAGCACTGTCACCGATCAAATGTGCACAAAACGACTAACCAGGGAGGTTCAGCAACAACTTTCCAATCTAGAAAAAGAACTGGAACTCTTGCAATCAGTTTATGAACTGGAGTAAACAATATGGCATCTGAAACAACGGGGGATTGGCCCTGATAACTCAAGAGGCTCCTTTCAGTTCCCTGTTCTGCACAAGTACTCCGCAGCAATGGAATGAATTGTTAGGGGAAGCAGTGACACAGGTTTGTATGGCTTTTAAAACTAAGAATTGTTCTGTCGTTTAAGAGCAGTTCATCACAACCTCCTTTTTACCTCTTTCTTACATATCTCCACTTTCTCCTGTATGTTTCTCTGCAAACAGTTCACTGTTTCTACAGTCTCTTCTGCCAGATATCCTTGCTGCCTGCATGCCAAGCTGCTGGTCCCTGTGACCCGTGGCTGCTCTGTCCCGTTCACCTTTGCTCGTGTGACATTATTCCCGCTGGAGGCTGCCAGCTCTAACCCAAATCGGTCTGATGGCTTCCAGATTTGCAAGCACCTTCTCTTCCTCTCCCCCTTGCAGTGAAAGGTTGGGCAGGCTGTTTTTTGTCTGTTTTCACAAATGTTTACCGTCACACCTAAAAAAGCGCTGCTGGCAGCCCAGTCTATAGCAGTTACTCATGCTGGTTTTGGAGGGCTGAGTTATGTCTGCCGGCGCTGTGGAAGGAGTGCCTCAAACAGCTTTGGGAGTGCTCCTGGACATGTTTTATGGCCTGTCGGCACTTAGGCAGGTGCTACCCTTGGCTGCCAGCAAGGGAGCGCAGGCTGCGGCGCCGGTGGAACTTTCCAAGGAGCAGCTGGGCCCGGCAGTCACCGCGTGCTGGGAGAACGTGGGGGGCTCCAGGGCTGCTGACTGGCTAAGAAGCTGCAAGCTCTGCGCAGCGCTAGGACAGCAGTGAGCAAGGTGCAGAGCTTGGAAGGGGAGCTCTCCCCTTTCTTCCTGGCAGAGATGGGGAGATAGGACCTCCAGGACAATGATAAGCAAGTGGCCTAAACAGAAAACCGTATTATCACAGTTGCAAATCACCATTGCTGACTGTATCTGGTTCACAACTCCTTGTACCTCACCAGGGCTTGGAGCTACCTGCAAGGGAACTAGCCTTACACAGAAACTCCCTCCCGAAACAAGTACAGAGAGCAGACTGTGTGGATGGACTGGATCAGTGGTTATGCCATTCCCTCTAACTATTAGAATCTTGATTTATACTCTACGTTTATTCTCATATAATCTTTAACCATTTGTTAAACTATTCCTTTCTCATTGCCCAAGCTACTTCACTCTGTGTTCATTCTTTTTTTCACTTTGTACCTTCCCTCCAAAGGACATGAGGCAATCATGCCTATGACAAAGTGTGATGTCGGCTGCTGGTCTTTCACACGTTACTGTCCTGAATGGTTTCCTGTCTTCTGTGTGACCACAGCTGTGCTGCCCCATGGTTTTTGCTTCCACAAGTTGTCTAAGACTTGTGTTTGAAGGACACTGCTAGAAAAGCTTTCCCTCTTCTCCTTGCATAGGTGAAGAGTTTGGGCAGTTTTGTCTTTACATCCTATTTGCCCATCAGCAGGCAGGAGTCCTGGAAGAATCTCTTGACAGATGACTATCAGCACTTGTGGTGAAACCACACAAGCTACTTCTATACCTGGTGCATTAAATGTAGCTTTGACAACTCTCAGGCACTGATGCCAGCTGCTACAGAGTGTAACGAAGCCCAGCAATTAACCTCTTCTATTCTCCCAAACAAGATGGCTGCATGCAAGCTGCCCACAGGGAATGGTCTGTTCTAGCTCCCAAACTCTGCCTGGGAAATGTTCTGGAGAGCATTGGCTTGCCTGAGCCAAAGATGTGCTAAGCATCATTTCAACAGTTTAATGCTACAGGCAATTGCGGTCCATAGTCCAGGTTCACTGCTGGCGTTATTCAACCTGCTACTTGCTACTTGCTAGAACTACTGAATACATCTGTGAAGGCTGAGCCTGTTGTTTCCTGTACATTCATACCTACAAGATGCCTACAAAGATGCTGCAAGGCAAAGGAAGGTCTCCGTACCAAAGTTCCCATGGAATCCTTCAGGTGAATGAGGTACTTGTCTAATCCATACCTGTGGCTGATCCTATCCTTGCTGCTGCAGAACAATGGTCTTTATCCTCCTCTGACTATTGCTGAGAGGCTCTCTTAGGGTTAGTGAGTGCTGTGTTTTGGTACAGTAACCCACACTTGCAAATATGACGAATGCTGTGTACAATAACTTTTTTTCAAAAGTAAGTGGTGTTTTTGTCTTGGATTGTATCCTCATTCTATCAAAATAATAGTAGGTATGTCTTCTTCTAATTTGCCCTCTCTCAGCATAAATACTGTGGAGGCATATTATACTCCTGCTCTTCAACAATTGCTAGCAGCTGAAGAGAGTCCTCTGTTCTGAACGAGGGTTTTATCAGAGCTTTTATATCCTCCTGTGCCTTTAGAGCACAGTATCAGTATGCAGTGCTAAGGTTGAGAACACCTTGTTCTGGAGGACTGAAGCCACGTCTCTGGATGATTGTTCCCTGTGTTCAAGGCTCTCTCACTCCTTCTGTCCCAGTTCAGTGTCTGTCCCTGTAAAGAGGCATTTTGGTGACTAGATTTGCTTATGATCTTTAATTCCCTGAGATTTTTATCTTAAAATCTTTTATGTCAAAAGGAGGAAGGCTGAGCTTCTAGAAAAGGACCTATATGGGACATGTATAAGCATGTTTCTTCTGAGCACTCAATTCTTTTTGTCCCAGCAGTTAGATGTGGGACTCTTGCTTTTTGACAATTGAATCTGTTCCTTCTGAATCCTTGCTTCATATAAAAAACCCTTGATATTCTGCTGCTTACTCTGTTGAGAGTAAAATGCTTATGAATTACTTTTAGTATTTGTTCTCGTGCATGTGGCATTATTCCTTGTCATTAATACTCCACTTCACTCACTTTTCAGCTAATCTCCCATAAAGTAACAAAAGGCCATGGAGATAAAGCCTCTTTTTATCTACCTGCAGCCAGCGCTGGCTAGATACTTGTTCTAGCAACGAACTCTGTCCTAAACTTATTGCTTAGGCAAAGAAGGTGGATTGTTTGGGGTTGTTTTTCTATTCTCCCCCTTGTATTATCACAGCAAAATGCTCTTTTGAAGGCACTTGGTTTCAACAGAGTGAAAACTAACAGTGGCTGATTGCTTGCACTTGGTTTTTATCCGCTTGTATCCCCTGATACAAGTCAAAACTAAGTCTACTGCACTGAAGAAGTTGCTCTCTCTTTCCCACACTGGGATAGCAATATCCCCCTCACCAGTACACTCTAGACAGTAACATATTACAGTAGTCTTGTATGTACTTAATGACAGCACCAGCATCATCTGCCTCTACCAAGTTTCATCTCTAAACCCCACCCAAGTCTGTCCTGCCATTCAAGAAACCTTCTCTCACCACCCTTCCTTGCTGTGTTCATCCCAGGAAGCGTAGCGCTTGTTCTCTCCTTTCTTTCTCCATATAAAGACTCCCTAATTAAGCTTTACTGTGGGTGACCTGTGAAGTACGTCTGCAGAGACACTGGACCTGCTTTACCAAGAGGCAAGTCATCCAGTGTCACCTCTTAAACAGGAATATGGTGTTTGGTCAGGAAGTTATTGGAACTAAGAAGAGAAGTGTAATTGTAACGGTTAGTGTAACTATAATGGATTAGAGTAAATGTTCTCCTGTAAAATAGCTTCCAATAAAAATATGGCATTGCCATGAAGACGTGATGTTATTAACATACTTAATAGACAAGGCATAGAAAAAGTATTTTTACTGGATCTCTGTGTTCAGGTGGGCAGCTGAAACCAAGAAAATTGAAGAGCCAGAGCAAAAGACTTGAAAAATGTCCCGAATTCCAGGCTCGTGTCATTTATGGCTCACAGTCTGAGTTTTTTCTCCAGGTTCACACAAAAAATCATCCAGGTCTCCTGAATCCCACTCTAGTGCTTTAGCCACAGGGGTGTCCTTCCTTGCACAAGGAAAGATTAGGCCCTGGCCTTGGAGGAAACCCAAACTGTTCCGGTAACCAAAATGACGTCAACACAGATGTTCAGAAAGAAGAGATGGAGGGTGTTTGTTTCTGCTTTTGCATCTAGCAACTACTGCGTTTGTGGTTCGGCTGAGCAGGAAATTCTGGGAGGAGCAGACCCAAATGCTGATTGGCTCCTGCTTGAGTTCATTCCCTTTTGGTTAATGCTTTATACTGCTTTATACTACAACAAGGCAGTTCTTACCTCTCCATGGGAACCCTGTGACAGGACTACATTTCACGACAGGCTGGGAATGAAATTTAAACACTGCCAGGTTGCCACGGAGTGCTGGACCCCATGGCATTGTAGCTGCTGAGGGAAGGGGGGCAGCTGTGTGATAAGAGATGCAATCAGAGAGCGGAAGGAGCATTGGATGGAAAGATGAATTGTATTCAATATAGAATTCTGGCTTGGCCTGATCTTGCTAAATTGCTGCTGGAAAGATTTTAGGGGATTGGGGGAAGACTGGTAATGTAATTTGTCTTCCTACCTTATAGACTGAGCTCTCTTGATGAGAGGAGGTGGGAGGTGCCTTGGGGAGGCAAGGGGAAGACGGCATGAGCCTATTGCAGCTTATTCCTGAAAGGCACTGCAAACCACTTCTGATTACCTACAGCATATTTCCTTTCCTATGAAGAAGCAATGCTGGCCAGCAGGGAGGGTGGTTGCAAAGTTTCAAGACAGGTTCCCTGGGCTGTACTCAGGCAAGACGCGAAGCCACTGAGTTACTATCAGGATTACTCTATTCTTAGCATCCCAGCGTGTGTTCACCCCCACATACCACTATCTAAATATAGTCCCTATTGAGGGACAGATGCTGCCAAATCGCATCTGACCCCCTCTTCTCTTGCATTCTGTTCCCGAAAGCTAGGCCGAATTCCCCAGAGACACGTCCAATAATCGGCATGTCCTTTTGTCTCCCCAGGGCTGTACAAGGAAACTTGTACTGTCCTGCTAAAGCCTGATCCCAGCACTGGCCTTCTCTTCAACACCTTTTTGTCTTCCTTTCCTCCTCATTTGTTGCCTTCACCCTTTTCCTTTTTTTCCCCTCAGCTGCTTCTGTCCTTTCCCTCCTGTCTAATTCAATATGATAAGAGGGCAAAGTAACAAAAGAAAACAGGCACCTGTATGTGCATGTACCTACGTGCTGCAGTCACCCAAACCTCTCTGACAAGAGCCCTTTTGTCACAACAGAAGTCCTGCTGAGAGGGCAGTCAGATGGACAATCTTCTGAGTAAATGTGTTTCATTACTTTATAATTCCAGTTTTCCACACTGATTTGTATTTCTAGTAGCATAAATCCCTGAAATTGGGATTCCCTAAACCCGGCTAAAATCTAAACAGGACATTCCTCTTGTGTGAGCCCAGGTATGTCCACTGAGGCACGGAGTGGAAGGTGTAACAGGCAGTTAGAAGAGGCTCAGAGAATTTGTGCATTACCCCCCAAAAGGGGGGGGTCAATCCTCGCAGTATGTGCTAGGAGGTCAGAGCGCAATCCCCCAGGGCCAGGTCGGGGGCTACCCCTGACCACTTGTCAGAGTCCCTCAGTGCTGCCTCTCACTCACACAAGAAATCTCCCCAGGGATCTGCTACAGGAAGAAGAGAGGATTTCTTTTTGAAATGCTGCTTTTCCCATCCTTTCCCATCTCTTCAGAACTGGGGCACACCTTCCAACCTGTCTGCAGCAGAAGCAGAAGCTCCCTGTGACACTTCATGTGGCTCACTGGGTGCCCAGGAGAGGGCATCTTTTGGACATGGGGAGCAAGTGGCTGAGCCTGAGGGCAGCCCGACCTTCAGGGTGGGCAACGAGCCTGGCTTTCGGACTGGGCAGCCGCCCTGGCCTGGGGCCTCAGAGGCTCAGTACTGCCCTCACCGTGAGCGAGACATGCAGGCTATGGGTTGTCATTAAAGGTCTCCACAGCACCGTGCTGGCAGTCATATAAAAACTGGCAGGTTTGTGCTGGTCTCTGTCCAGAGGCTCTCCAGCACCCTGCACCCTGCTGTCATGGTTGTGGATTAAGTCCTGTCCTCTCTTCGTGACGTGCTTTCTTCCTTCTCTCCCTGCACAATCCTCTTCTGCCTTTAACCCCTTTGCTTTCCTGCCTGGCAAATGCAGTGGGGTAGGGGTTTGTCATTAAAATGAAGCTGTGAATAGTTTCCCTCTGCCCCTGGGAAGCAGATTCATGAACTTCCAGGGAGGGGGTTATAAACCTGTGGGAGACTGACAGCCGGGAACATTTACATGCTATTTTCAGACTCTGTAGGTCTCTTCCTGTGCTGGAAGAGATCTGGTCCTGTTTTCCCAAAAAGGAATGGAGACAAGGAGAAGTCCCATTCTGTATTACAGAGCTAATTTTCAGGTTCCTGCAACAGCACTGAAGTAACTCTAGTTGCTTTAGCACGTGGGCCTTCTGCCCCCCCTGGTAAAATCTGAGCACAGACGAAGCCAGAGCCAGCATCTTTATTAACCACAAAAGAAATGCATTGCCCGCTCATGTTGCTCAGCCCGTGTGGGGCAGCTTGCGTCCCACCAGCCTACTCTGATCTAAAGGTGCCTGAAGCAGCAGCAGGCAGCGCTGTGAGCACAGCCTGACCCTCCCTGCCTGGGAATCCCAAACACTTGCCTGCAAAGTCCTGCAGTACTCTGGGACCAGAGGACTGCGGGAAGTATACTGGCTCTGCTCTGGATGGTCACCAGCCCACATCCAGTTGGTTTCAGTACTCATGGAGGAGTACGATGGGATGTGAGGAATGCTCTGAGCACCTGCTGACAGCCTTTAACCCCCAGTCCCCTTGCTCCATAACTGGGAGAGATACTCGTCGTGTTCCCATCCAGTGCTGAGCGCTAAGCACTTGGCCATGGAGCAGCAGTTGGCCTTTTGGGGAATACCAGGAGGAGACCCACCTTCTAACCTCTTTTCAACTTCCTAACTCTCTGCGTTAGCTGCTGTGTCGATAGGCAGCACTGGAAAATGTGTCTGCTATCTCTTTCAGTTAACAGCTGCGCCTTGAGGGAGTATCAGGAAGCAGCATTTATACAGCAACAGCAGAAAAGTGGTTCTTCAGCAGTAGTTCATTACAGACCCACACGTTCTCATTCCAGGTTTATATTAACAAGGAGGGTGATAAAGGACTAAAATGACAGAGGCTGATGGATGTGGCAGCTGGGATGAGCCAGTCCCTATTTTAAGCGTGCAGGCAAAATTTGGGGTCAAGCTGGAGAGGCTACAGAGTGATAAAGTGCCAGTGAACGCACAAACAACTCGGAGCATAGCCCTCCTTTTTCCATCTTCTTCCCCAACACCTCTCAGTCCTGCTGACAGGCTGACCCGGGAGTAGTGCTGCTCTTGCCTGCTCAACACGAGCCAGCAGGGCTGAGCACACCCCATGGCCGCAGAGGGCCTGGGCCCTGAGACCGGCCAGCCGTGCCACGGGACCTCCTCAGGGCTCCAGCTCTCTCCTTTCCTGCTCCCCTCCCGCCCCTGCAAGAACAATGACAGGGCAGCAATCCTCTCACATCCACTTCTCTTTCCTGGGGCTGCCGTGATAGCGTGGGCAAAGTAGCTTGGGCGATTTTATAGCTGACTCTGGTTGCTCGAGCAGCAAGGCTGTAAGATATGGGAGAAGATGCCCTCCTGTGTAGTACCTCTCTGCAGGGATCGGCCACAGTTTGTTCACTGCACCCTCTGTTAAACAGCTCTGCACTGATTTGTCTCTCACTTCACTGCAAGATCTCAAGAAATATCCTAGAAGCATCTACAAATCCAGTGTATTACTACCTTGGGCCTGATTTGCCCTGACCCAGTGTTTTTGCCCAGCTATTATTTTATGTGCAAAACGAGTGCATTATGGGTGCTAAGCTGTCCTACAAGACTATCCCATTGCTTGCCTATATGGGAGAGGTCTGTGGTTTTGGGCTGAGTGGGCATTTGGTTTGCTTGCTTGCCCTAACAGGAAGGCTAGGCTGCGTTGGGGGTTTCAGTAAGAAGTTTAACTGATGGATGACGGAACAAAAGGGAGAGGAAACACTTGGTGTAAGATGGCCATGAGAGGCCAGATCTAGGAACTAGCCTGGAACTAGAGACCTGAGCTCCATTCTCAGACATAGCAATGCATATCCTGCACAGGTCCTGTTAAGGCTAAAGATTTACTGCAAGTTTACACTTGTGTAACAGGACACCATACAACCTGATGCAGATGTCCAGAAATACATTGGCCAAAGCCATTAGAGCCAAAATGCATGACAGCAGGAAGTGCCTCGGAGCCACCATCTCTTCCCGATGTCAGCTTCCCCGAGGACAGTACCTACAGGGGCTCTGTGTGAGTGTCAGGGATCATACCAAGGAAGCACAGTAGGGGCCTACAGAAGGACACAGCCATGTACAGGGATAGTCTGGAAAGAGCTCCGATTCCCTCTCTGGAACACAGAGAGCAACTTAGGAGATAGGGAACAAGAGGAGAAGAGCATGTAGGTGTTCTTGAGTCTTTCATCTGCACTAAAGGACTCAAATTGGGTTGGTGATGAGGTCAGGCCTATGCTCAGCAGAGTGACCCTTGGAATTAACAGGAATACAGAGACCAAAAGGCACAGCCAGGGGTCAACCAAGAGGACTGGTCCTTCACCCTGGCAGCACAATAGTCTTAGGGCTTATTTTATTCTGTCAGGGATGGAGCAATAGAAGGGCCAGCAGGAGACAAGGAACTGGACTAAAGCGCTGTCGTTCTTCCTTTCATCCCTATCCTCTTTCTTCTGTTTTTCCAGATCCGAAAGAGGAGCAAAGCATGCCGCGGAGGCCTGTGGGAAAATGATGTGCTAGTATCTATCAACGGGAAGTCGTGTGCTGGCCTCTCCCACGCTACTGCCATGCAGATCATCGACTCCTCCAATGGCATGCTCAACATCCGTGTGAAAAGGTAACCTGCTCCCAAGTGCTGGTGCTGTGAAAGTGCGGGCAGCGGGGCAGTTTCATCCAGCGCAGCAGCTATCCACACCTAGCAGAAAGAAGGCAGGCAGGAAGCCTTTTGGTTTCTCCATACTGCAAGGTGTACCAGGAGGACTTCCCCATGGCTAACACGTGGCCATGCAAAAGTTTTGCGTTGTCTTTGTGCTGCTCTCCAGAGTGCCTGACCCTGGGGCTGAACTGACCCCAGAGCTCTCTGCCCCTGCTGCTCAGGGCTGGAAGGAAATGTTTGCAGTGTGAGGGCTATGCTGCAAAGAATGAGCAATTCAGGCTCCGAGCAAGCAGATGCCATAGGGCGGTTTATCATCTCAGCAATTAACAGAGACTCCAGGTCATTCTGGTTAAATAACTGTTCCGCAGAAATGGATTTGACTACACATTGGATAATTGAGCCAAGACAAGATTACCCAAGTATTTTCTCCAGCAGGCTGTTGTAGTCTGACAGGGGGTGAAGTGACTTCCAGAAAGATAAGAGGTATGTAGCTGAGTCCCTTTTTACAGGAAGAAATATCTCTGGCAGTCTCTACTCCAGCAGAATAGTGGAGATCAGGCTCAAATTTAAGCACAAAAACGGTCCCAGTAACTTCCGTGTTTCTACCTGCGCTAAACTAACCCAGTGCCTCAGTGCGTGCTGGATGAGGCCCAAACTGTCAATGAATCGTATAAAGACGAAGACAGTAAAGCTGTGTGAGGTCCCAGTTAGTCCACACTGCTGCCAAAACAGAAGTCGCCCTCAAGAAATAAGGCCTTGGTGAAGGGGGCTGGGAGATGGGATGTTCTACAGCCCTGAAAAGACAGAGCACTGTGAGCAGCGGGGAGGGAGAGCTGCGCTGGTTGCTGGCATCTCTAAAGCAGGGGGAGAGGTGGGCAGTGCTCATAGAAGGAAAGCCTGAGCATGTAGGACCTTCCCCTTGGCTTCAGGGAAAGCGCCGGTGCCTTCTGATGTGCTCACCCTATACCCTAGCTGCGATTAAGTGGGATGAGCGAGCCCTGCACAAGGTGTCCAGAATAGCTGCTGGTCCCTTGCCAAGGCCTTATCTCACCCCATCAGAGCCTATCTGCAGCCAACAGGTGCCTGGGCAAATTCCAACGGGCCAAAATCAGCACACTTTGAATTAGCAAAGTGACAAAGGGAGACTTCTTGCAGCCCTCTGGGAGCCAACATTGGATGGTTTGCAAATAGCGTAACCAGTTGGCTTTATCTTGGGGTAGTGGAGAACTCATAAAATATTGCTTTCTGATCACATCTCTATTACCACCTCATATTTATGTTACCAGAGAAAACACTAATCAGTTCCATTCAGGAAGGAGAGAGAGCTGGATGACTGTGGAGCGTGCAAGGTCACAGGTGTATTTCTGTCAGTGCAGGAACAGAGAAAGAGAGGAAGGGAGAGAGACTGTGACCTGACAGTGCAGAACAAAAGAAGACCACTTACAAGCAGCAGTGCTTTTCAGTTGTCTGGTCGAGTATTTAAAGAAGAGGAAGGACTGCTCTGTTTTGCTTGGGGAGCTTTGAGTTTGCTCCCCAGTGAGAGTTCATAATAGCAAATATTAAAAAAATAGTCAGGGAAATTGTCCCACCCTTAGCTTCCATAAAGGTTTTGATAATTGACATGATTATAAACTTTTCACAGTTTAGAATTGGGATCCAAGTCATGAATTCCACAGTTTTACAGAGGCAATGCTGTCTGCCTGGCTTCCCGGTATGCATACTCAGAAGGCAAATACTTAATGCTTCTTTATAACTCTAACAAACCCTGGTGACTCTTGGCAAGGGAAGGAAGAAGTTCCCTGCCCCATCTGTGTGGTCTGGAGTCAAGCTGCCTTTGAAATCCAGACTCACTCCTGAGGAGGAGGAGGACAGAACTGGCTCTTTTCCCATCAGCACAGCCAGTTCTCCCTCCCTCTGGCAGCCTCAGGCTGACTGCCCCAGTCTGCCCTGCCCCTACTCTGGTCATCCTTCCAGCTGACTTACAGGCTAGAAGTTGCTATGTCTAAGCCAAAGGGGAATGCCACCATGGATTGGGCTGGCTGGCACGACCGCAGTACGGTCATCAAACCCCAGGCGCTGGTAGCCAGCTTGTGAAGCAGTCCCACAGCGAGCAGGTCACACATCAGGGTGGACTCCTACCACAGCATGGCAGAGTGCTACCCCCCAAAAAACACTTGGGCCTTTGTCTCCTAAGTATTTGCTATTTACTCCCACATAGAGGTCAGGGCAAACAAACAGCACCAGCTTCTTTGTTTGGAGCCCACTCTGAACTAAAGCAGTTTTGGGGTGCTGGGATCCACAGACCTGACACAGCTGGACGGTGCAGTCCCAGCTGCAGGAGCAGTTTGGAGTGCAGCGTGGTGGCTCAGGCACCACCCGTCCCCCTGGCAAACGGCGCTGTAGGGGTATGTCCCACTGTCCTGGGGAATGTTTGCTATGCAGGAATTCACCTCCCCAGGAGAAATGCCCTGGGAGCTGATTGAGCTGGCTTGGTAGATTTTTGTGCTCTCAGGGCATGCTGATTTTCATGTGTGAAGCAGAAAATCAGGATGAGAGCACGTAGCTGATGTCTGAGATGAGTCTGCCCTTGGTGTCTGTACCTCAGGTGTCTGTACCACCTGAAAGACACCTGAAGCACTGTCTCAGTCCTTACTCCTCTCTCACATTTGAGGGTTTCCTTCCAGCTCAGCCCCACCAACCAGACCTCGCTCACCGCTTTTCCTTCTCCCCCCAGGATAGTTGGTGGGGACCAGACCGGCCCACGGCTCCAGCGCTCCCCTTCTCCGGGGCAGCGAGTGCTCTCCCCACCGTCCCCGCTCAGCCCCCCGGCACAGCTACTCAGCCCTGAACCAGCGGCAGCCCCAGCCACTGCGCAGCCCTCGCAGCCACGGAGGTCACAGAGGCACCTGGAGAGCCTCACCTCCCCGCCAGACAGTGAGGCCTACTATGGCGAGACGGACAGTGATGCTGACAACGTAGCCCAGGAGAAGCACCGCCGGGCTCGCAAGAAGAGCCCGCGCTCCCCACCCGACAGCGCCAACAGCAAGGCAGATGCGCCTCAGGATGAGGTGTCCCTGTCCGAACAGAGCGGCTACGAGAGCATGCCGGAGGCTGCTGCGCAGGGGACAGCTGAGGTAGCCAGCTCCGGCGGGGTGGCCAAGAGGGAGATTACCTGCCCGCCCGGCAGCCGCACAGACACTCCGTTCTCGGAGAGCGAGGGACAGTTGCGGCCACCATCAACAGAGGGACGGGAACCTTCTCCAGAGGCAATGCTCCTGCCCCATGCCACCAAGGCTATCCGAGCGGAACGTCATCTCATCCCCATGGTGGGGCCAGTGGAGCACCCGGTTGATGAAGACCTAACCACCACGTACACGGAGAAAGCCAAGCAGGCCAGTAAGTCCTCTGCACCCTGCCACTCACCCATGCCCTCTTCCTACACTGGATCTCCTTCCAAAAGCCTCATTCCTGCAAATTCCAAGTGGGTTAGCTCCTCTAGCTTGGGAAGAAGCAGAGTCAGCTCAGACCTCCAGGGACTGGGGCTTCCTATTGCAGCTTTGGCACTGGGGTCTCCCTCACCCAAGATGTCCCAAGGAACAGATGAGAGAAAGCGTCTGGGATCTGGGAGTCACTCATAGAAGCTGCAGACACATAACCAGCTGTGCTCTAGCACCTCTGTGTGCTAGAAACAGGGTGGAGGTCATTGGTTTCTTCAGCACTTTGGGCTGAAGAAGACTCAGTGCCAGGAAAGAAGTTGGGGGTTACATTTCCCAGGCCTGCCCTGTCAGAGATCTCACAGCAGCTCAGTTTGCTCCTTAGCTAGCTGTGTGTCCAAGCACAGGGTGCTCCTTCCGAGGTGCTCCTGAGGAGCCCCCTGTTCAGCTCAGCTCTCCATGGGCACAGAGGCACGTAGTATTACACGTGATTAAGGACTGAGTAGAAATAATTTGCAGTCAACATAGCCCTAAAAGAGTGTTGTCAGTAGCTCGTTTATTTGTCTCACCCTGTCAAGCTCAGGGAGGGACTTGTCTACATTGACTTTCAGAGGATGTTTTCTCTGCAGGCACTTACTCCAGCAAAGGTGTCCATGTCTGGCAGCAGCTGGTGAGCTTTCGTCGAATTTACCACTTTTTAGGTATTGGCAGTGGAGGGCTGCCAGCCAGGACAGGCGGGAGCTGTTAAATCAGCCGTTGGAACAGTTCCTTGTAGTGGGACCCCTACTCGTCAAGACCTTTTCAGATAGAATAAAGTAGTGAAAAATGTAGTGTAGTACATGGGTGATGGACCTGAAGTGACCTTAACTGTGAATATCTTTCCTGGTTTCTGCTACACATGGAGTATTTCAAACCCAAATGTGAAGGCAGAACAAGATGTTACCTGATTTCACAGTTGTGATCTATCCAATAATATTAAAAACAAGGTAATCAAAACTTGTTTTTACATGAGTATCTCAGTGTGCACTATGACTTATTTCTACTTGTCTGAGCCTAGAAATAAAGTGGGTTTTAAAAAAGCGACTTAGCTGGGGGACAGAATGAGAAGCGAGACACAGAAAAGTTAGTAGATTGAAGCAGAAATAAAGCACGCACATTCTAACTTCTGATTCTCTGCTACAAATGCTAGACATTTTTCCCCAGGCCAGATGGTATTGCAAGGCAATTGTTAAGCCTCTCTTTTCTCTTTTCCTTGGGCTAAACATTCCTTTATCTGTTCTGCCTAAGGGATCCTATAGAGGTAACGTTCAAATGGAGGCTGCGTCCGTCAGGCAGGGCACTGTCTTACCGCTCTGCCCTGCCTTGAGACAGCAGACTCAGTTGGGTCCCTTGTGTCTGGCCCTGGTAGGCAGTACAACCGACCTGGTGCCTTGTACTATTTCTTCGTAGTCTTTAGCATTCACTTTCCTTAGGACAGCAAAGAAAGTAGCAATTTCAGCCTCCCTGAGGATGAAGCTATTTTTTCCCCCTTTGAATAATGTACAAGCATGTGGTGAATGTTGAGAAAGGCATGTTCAGCTGCTCCCTGCCACCTGATAGTTCTAGCAGTGTATGAGCAATTGCTTTACATCAAGACTTATTTCCATGGACGGCGTCAATACAGAAGGCTCCCAGGAAAGCCATGTATTTAATGCAGAGCATTTCTGATGGCAAAATAATATCCTACTGCAGAAGGTGATGCAACTCTATTGCCAGCTAGAGGTAGGGTTCCCAGAAGCACTGCAGGCTGAGATAATATTTTATTCTCCTATTACCCCCCACCACTCACCCCCCTTCTGGTTTATGTTTGGCCTTGGGTGTCCTTATGTAAGAGTTACTCTGCCATGGGTAGCAACTCACATGGCCAGCTTGGCCTTTTCTTGGGTTAGGAATCTTGGCAGTAAATGTGAAGGCAAAACTCTATGTCCTGATCATGCTGGAACACAGCAGCCGTTAAAACAAAAGTAATGATCAGCAGCCAGTAATTCTGTGAAGGAAGAAAGCAAGGAAGGAAGAGGTATAGAAGGTTCATTATGTGGTGAACAGAGCTAGGGAGTACCTACACCTGGAATATACACAGGAGGATGTGGGACTGCTGAGCTGCACTGGCTCTGTGGAGAGGCTGCCTGCAGAGAAGTTATTGGCGTGGGAGGCACATGGTACAGCATCTCTTGCCAGAAAGATGTAGCCTTGGCAAGGATGTTTGGGCTTGCATTGGTTCACTTCCTACAGCTGCTCCAGGCTCACATGGAGCCATCAGAGTTTAAAGCTCTGTGTCTCTGCCTTTCCTTAGCAATACCCACAGTACAGTAGCCTACTCTGGGACATGGAGACTCCTGGGTTTTGCTAAGCAGGAACACAAAATGGTTTAGACACTAGGCAAGTTTTAAAAATCTAAGTTAACTACAGTAGGTGACTTGGATGGTCAGTCGTGGGAGCCTGGGGCTCGATATATATGCAGTAGACATTTAATGACTACCTAATCAGATGTCTGTCTGCCTTTTGGAGCACTATGTCTCTAAACACATTCCCAGTGCACTTGCTCAACACACCATCCTTGCCTTGCCATGGCCTTCTCCATTATGACTCCCACTGCTGCACCATAAGAATGTGAAAAACTCCTGTTTAGTTTGTTGGGACTGTTACTCAGATGGTTCTTCACCTTTTCTTTCTACAGCATACTGCTTTCTCATGCCTGCTCTGATGTTTTCTCCAATTTTGGGAATATTTCTCTTGTCCTTTGTATTCATTCTTTCTAACTTTTCACTGTCACTTTTAAGCTACAAAGACTTTCTCCCTTTCCCACCTGTCCCCGAACCTCAGGCAAACAGAATTGCGGGTATAGTATTTCTAGATGAGCATCTAGAAACATCAGATTTCTAGATGAATCATTGAAATCCCTGTATGAGAACAGAGTACATAATAATTCTTTTGCACACCACTGAGAGTAGCAACTGACAATTTTCACAGCTCTATTGCCCTGCAAGGATCTCAGTAAGACTGCTATTGCCTGTCAGCTCTTGGGTTTTCTGAAACTTAAGATCTGTAGCTCTGTCCTTTATTTCCTGTCTCTAGAGCTTTTGTAGACCTTTGTCCTCACTGCATGCTTTCCAGAGCTCTGGACTTTCCAGCTCATAGGCAAGTTGATTCAGCCCCCCCGCCTTCCCTTTTATGTATGATTTTCTTTCAGTGCTGATGTTGTTAGCAAATCTGATCTGGGATGACTGTATAGTGTCCTCAAGATCATCCGTGAAACTAGGAAATGCTTACCATGTTCCCAAACCATCTTTCCTAGTCTCATCATGATGGCTGATCAGTCTTTATGCTCTGATTGTTACTGATTCATTTTCTCTTAATTTTAATCTGATTGACATTTCTCCAGTACATGTATTTTTTTGCATCAACTCCACCAACTCCTGACAACTACAGCTGCTTTCCCTGCCTTCGCTAAGAGGATACAAATCACGTGGCAATTCTGGAGGTGGCACTGCTGTCTAACACCTGCTTTGCATCACAGTTACACAGGAGAAAACGGAGCTTACTTATTTACACTAGGCAAGGATTTGACTCCAGGTGCAGAACACAGTATGGTGGCAAGTACCAACACCCCGAGATGAGGATTTGGCAGTGGGTGGGGTGGAGCAAAATAAGCACAGAGAATAGAGGGCAGCAGCTGATGGTGCCACCTCACGATGCTCTGCATGTCGTCAGCTGCTGAGCTGTGCCTCTTCTTCCCCAGCAAAGACACAAGGCCTTAGAGCTCCTTAAAGAGGCAACAGCCCTTGCGGTGAGGTTTGGGCACGTCTCTTTCGGAAGTTCCTGCCCTATTTGCACATTGGCATTGGCTCAATTTTTCCAACCTGTGGGATAAGCATGTACATCATCCCAGCCCTCCACAGGACACATGACTTGGACATGCCTGCTCAAAAACCACTCAGAACATTGCTGATGCAGACTAGGGGGACAGTGTGGGGAGCCACACACCATCCAAATGTGGGATACTTGCCCTACATAGGACTTCAGTCTTCATTGCTACCCAGTGGCTACTATGCACCCTCGTGTTTTGCTTTGTGGGGCAAGAGAACTGCCAGCAAACAGGGACTCTTTTCTGTACTTTAAATGAACTATTGGCGAGTATTCATACTTGTGAATAGCCAATCATAGAATCATAGAATGGTTTAGGTTGGAAAAGACCTTGAAGATCATCGAGTTCCAACCCCCCTGCCATAGGCAGGGACACCTCCCACCAGACCAGGCTGCCCAAGGCCACGTCCAGCCTGGCCTTGAACACCTCCAGGGATGGGGCCTCAACAACCTCTCTGGGCAACCTGTGCCAGTGCCTCACCACCCTCACAGTGAAAAACTTCTTCCTAATGTTCAATCTAAACCTGCCCTCTTCCAGTTTCAAGCCATTCCCCCTTGTCCAATATTTTACCTAATCTGAAGAAACAAAACTACAAATTCCTTTCCTTCCTACTAAACCAGTAACTTGCTCTCTTTAAAGAGGTGATTAATCCCTGCTGAAACTGGGGAACTTTAGGGCTTCAGTTCATCATCACTGTAAAGGGCCAAGCCACATCCCTTCCTGAGATGACTTCTGTGCTGCTTGGACAGTGCAGAAGGAAAGGAAGAGATAACAAGACGGAAAACACAAATAAAAAAATCTGAATGAGTTTCAGGAGGTTAGCGGAAAGCGGGAGCTTGTGGCAGGGAGAATCAGACTATAGTTGTCACAAGTAATTCCTAGTGAGGTTCTTTGGTTCCCCATAGTTCCTGCAGTGTCCTCCTCTGCTCACCCCACCCTCAGAGGCTTGGGACCCATCTGTAGCCAAGGCTGATTCTCTTCAGCCACCTGTACTCTCTAAGGTGCACTGTATTTTCACCTCCATTCTAAATCGTCTCTCAGGGACGAAGGCACAGGCTTCCTCACAACTGGAAATAGCAATTGCTAGCAGAAGACAAACATACCAGGATGGCAGTCTAGTCCTAACTTGCTATCACACTGTAGGAATTTGTGTCAGTGCAAGAAGTGCTTCAAAATATCTCAATTTAAACTTATCCACTGGACTATTTTTAGTTGCTAGGGCTCAAGAGCCTCTCCATGTACGGTAGGGGAAGGGAGGGAAAAATGGGTGGGGAAATTTCCTCCTCTGCTTTATATGGGCCTGGCTGCCTGTGCAGAGTCATCAAAGTTACTACATTCCATATCAGAAAAGGAAATCCTTCTTGTTTAAAGCGGATGTACAGCAGCATCACTTGTTGAGATAGGATGCTTATAAATAAGTGGCCTATTCATTGGAGGGTCATACAGATCACCTCCTCTAAGAGTGAGTGCAGTCACATTTCCCTGCAGAGGGGGTGAGTGCAGCAAGCCATCTATCAGCCTGTTACAATCAGTATCGGCCACAGGAGCTGTGAACAAGACAAAGTACCTGAATGGCAGTTTGAACTTACTGCACCACATTTTCTACTTGGCTTTCAGCTTTGACAGTTTGTGACTCTAACGATCACAGTTACGTGACTGTTAGGCTAGCTCACTGGTTTTGCCATTCACTGCAGTCTAGAAGACCAAAAGGTTTAGGATAGTAGTCAGCTGTCCCCATCTTACCTCCTTTAAAGTAGAATAGAAAAGCAATCTGCTCAGACCAGGAGATAACAATTAATTGCCTGAACTATTGATCTTACAGGAAGTCTGTTCCCAGCAGTATGAAGCAATGCTGAATAACCCTTGGCCCTTGCTACTCAGTGAGCAGCCAACCACTAGGAAAACAAGGACAACAGCCTCTCTGGTTGAATCACAGATGGAGAGTCTGATCTCACTTCAGCACACATTAAACTGGAAATTGCCTCCACTTGGGAAATCAATTTACATACACTGGTGTATGCAGTCTAGTTGTTTGTCTTTGCTGAAGAATATCTCAGTTGATAACTAAAATTCAGTTTTGAATTCTCTGCAGCTTGGAAGGCATTTATTAAAGAAGACAACAGTGAGATAAACACTGTGCGTTGGGAGCCCTCTTCCTCCAGTTTTAGGCTTAAGTATTGCATTTGAGCTTATGCCTTCAGCTTATGTTCTTCTATCGAAAGCACAGAGGTGATATTTCCAGGCTGATGTATTAGCTGTTTGGATAGAAGACAGAGATTATAAGATAGTGTTGTCTGGTTTGGGTAGTGTTGATGAATTTTTCCTACTGTCTTCTCAGAAATTGTCACAAGTAATTGGCCATCATCCTCAGGTATTCTCACTAGGGACTTCCAGCATTGTTCCCTCAGGCATCACCCTTGTCCAGCATTTCAATGCAGATGCTGTGGATTGCAGCACTGGAAGTAAGGCTGACAGAGCTCTGCTCTGCTTCACCTTTGTACCTCACTGCTATCCTGCTGCCCCGGAGCCTGACAGAGACATGGATTTAGCTGAACAAGTGTTAGCTCAAGATAGATCTAGCTGCATATAATATTCTCTGGGAGGGGAAAGATCTTTAGTATTTGAAGATGTTTGCAGGAAAGCTGTATGTGATCCCTGAAATTAAGACTTTCTTTTGTCCTAGTATTTCCACTATATGAGATACTTCTTTAAGCATCTTTTTGAAACTATCAGTTACTCAGACATTACCTCTCTATGTTATTATTATCAGCGCAGGGACTCTGACTCTGGGTCACAGTTCCTCAGATATGGTCAAAGGTCATTCATCATCCTGCTGCTGGTGAAACGGCGTCAGCAGTTCTCTTCCGAGCTCATGCTTCCATGGTCCTTGCAGAGCCCCAGCTACTGATTTTTCAGACTATGCTGCCGCACACAATAAGTTAACATAGCCTGTCCTTGCACATGCACTTCTGGAGTGACTTAGGATGTGTAAGGCTGATGGGGATCAATGGGGTGAAGCCAAAATTTTGCCTTTTGCCAATAATCCAGATCTCAAGGTGATTAGAGCAATAATCACCCTGAAACAACTACAGGTATAACCCCATACAGTGTCTTAGCCAAGCTGATAGTTTCTAGGTTCCAGGATTTTGTAAGCTGAGTTCAAAGAAATCATAATGCAAACAGGCAATGGGAATCCCTCTCCATCCAATGTTGTTTCCATCAGTTCTGAAAGTGATATGGGACTTGCTGACAGGGTTGGTACAAGTCTGCTTGCAGAAAACACTGAAATGAGACAAAGTGATAGTGATAGGGGAGGGAGAAGCATAAAAGGGTGAGGCATAAAAGGACTTTGACAAGGGGTAATTAAACAACAGAGTCATTGCTTAATAAAAGTGAGAGAAAATTATAGCTGCAAAGGAGAAAACCGTAAAACTGACAAATAATCATTCTTCAGTTTCACTTAAATCCATCATAGGAAGGGAGATCCGTTTGTTGTGAAATCTGTAAAGCTTCACTGTCATCAGTGTTTCTACTGCTTATGTTAGCCAAGAATCAAGCCCTTTGTATAAAAGAAATAGGAGCAGGAACGGGTGAGAGTAGATTCAGCATATCTTGATACACCGACTATACTGAAAGGACGAGACTGAATCATATTCTCTGTAGAGGTGAAATGTAAGGAATTAGTGAAAATTGTATCAGAATGGCCCTCAGTCCTTGATAAATAACCTGGAATAATGGGAAGGGTGTCAGGGAAAGAGATCAAGAATAGCACCCTTCTGAGAGCCACAGGCTCTGGGAATAAGAAAAAAAAAAATAAATGTTTAGCTTCAGTTAGGTAAAGAAAGTTCTTTTGAGCACATTTTGTGGAAAACAAAATGATCAGTATAAACAAGACGGACTAATAAAAATGAGAAAAAGAGATAGTCTTTGACCTGTTCAGTAAGATAAGATTTTGTGGCTCAAGAAATAAGGTGGACACAGTATATGTTGGCTTCGGTAAGATATCTGATATGGTTCCACATGACTTTTCCAATGAGAGAAATATGGATGAGATAGGACTACTGTAAGGTGACTGCACAATTGGCTAAGAATAGAACAGAAAACATAACTATTAATGGCTCATGATGTCAGATTAGCTAACTGGCTAAGTTGGTAGTAGTGTTTCACTGGGCTTCTGAATCTAAGAGGGCTACCTCTATATTTTCACCCATGGAGCTTTAAACACTAACATATGTCAATCAAACGTCCTCCCCACCTCAATGTTATATGACTGGCGAGGAGGCAGATGATTAAAAATCCCAACCCTCCTCTCTTCTGTCAGTGGATCTTGTCCTCTGGCTGCATCTAGACAGAACAGGCAGTATGTGCTGTGGGGCACCCCACAGCCTCAAAACTGCAGCTACCCAGAACTGGGACCTGGCTGGGACACCTTGCAGCTTTTCTCTGGTCTTTCTTCCCACAGAAACCCAGGTGTGTTGGGGACACAGGGGAGGGAGGTGGGTTACTGGATTGAGGAGGTACACCACTGTTGTCTTCCTATCTGCTTTTTCAACTGCAAACTCCTGCTAGTGAAGTCTTTTAAATGTTTTTTGTTTCTCTGGAGTGGGTTGTACCTAGCAAGCAGTAACAGGAAATAACAATAAAGCCATTTTTAATGGATGGCCTCAGGATTCAGCAGACGTTGCTGTGTATTAATCAGCAGATGACATAAGACATGGAAGGTAAACGGTTGTTTTGTGAAAGGCTGGATTTTTAAATGTAGTAGGAGCTTGACTGGTTGCAGAAAAGGACTAAAATCAATTGGATAACAAGAATATATGGCAAGTGTTACGGGATTAATCAAGTCCACAGACCCAGATGGTGAGCATATGCTTGTCTGTATTACTAGAGAGTGGATGCTGGAAACACTGAAGGACAAAGAGAAGATGAATCAGTGGTATCCTGCTGTCAGACATCAAGCAATTTTGTGAGCAGCAAAATTAACAGATCCTGGTGTCCTTTTAATTTATGTCTTGCATTTGATATCTGGTTCTCTCATGTCTAGTAAAATGCAGATCTGTCTGATGTCTCTCACATTCAAAAAAAGAACTCACAATCTCTCTGTTGTGTGTGTTCTTCAGTTTTTGGTGCCTAATTAAGACTGCACTCAGGCTTCCTGCTGCCTATGGTGGGGTCTGTCTTCTCTGTCCAGCCACCTATTTTCATGTAAACGTGTAGGAGCGTTGTATCTTTGTGACCTCAGACTCCTAAAATTAGCAAATAGGCTCAAAAACTATTAGCACGAAACAAATAAGATGAAAAGACATGCAGCATGACTGCATAAACCTTTCTTAGGAAACTGGGCTAAAACTGCAAAAGGCAGATTCACTAGTGCATTCAACAGGTTCTGTCCTGGCAAAAGAAAGTTTGCCTTTGGCAATCTTTTCACAGAAGACTATGTAGGGAATATCCAAGGCCTGAGTGTGAGCTGCCAGCGCAGGAGAGCTGGCCATGTGTGCTGCCTTTTGCACTGAGGATGCCTTTCCATTGAGCTCGGGAAGAAACTCTCACTCAACTGAGAGAGATTGTTTTGAGGGGAACAAGCTATTCAAGTCTCCAGCGGGATACCGTGAGACTAATACATTGCAGCCACACATAGCAGTGTCTCTGCACCCTCTCTGCCAAGCAGAGCTCTTCAATAGCAGTGTGGGAATCACAGAATGGCTAAGAATGGTCAAAAATCTACAAATCGACTGGGCATGTTTTTTCCCCCTGGGCTGTTGATTCACCTGCACAGAAGCTTGATTTCTGTTCTTCTAAAACCAGGAGACTGCAGTGTCTCACTGGGAGCTCTTAAAATCAGTAGCCATTTAAGAAGAAATACTCATTTGACAAATATTTAACTATATATTTAACATCAGATACATGCTTAAGTGTTGCAGACTTGAGTTGGACAGAAGCATTTACTTATAGCAGCCTAAATTGAAGCTGAAGCCATATCTATGTTTTATATTATGCACAGATTATGTGACGGAAGTGTACAAATATCCATGAATGAGAAACAAGTTTTCTGTCCCAGGAGTTTTACCTCTTCTGTTAAGTAAAAGAATATACACTCCTCTGCTTTACTGTTTGCAATTCAAACATTGGTCGAAGCTTGAAAGGTTGAAGCTTTCAACAGGGAAATACTTAGAAGGCCAATATAATCTATCCAAATTTTATTTTGAAAGGACTCCAGGTATGAAAAGCATGAGGTCTCCATAGCCTCTAATGACTTACTGGGATATTTGCAACATTAGCCATGGAAAAATGACCTTGTCTAACATAAATAGCTGAAGAACAAAATCTCATGTGAAAAAATAGTAGACAAGTAGTATTTCGTCACAGACGAACAGGCTCTTTATCTCTGAAATTAGCAGCATGCTTATTTTCTATGGTAATGGCTTTTCTAGAATTTGGTCTTTGGTAATAAAATTTACCATTGTTTTTTTCCTAGTGAACGTGAACAGTATCTGGCATCGTGTAAACCTGCTCGTTCAGTAGTTTTCCTGAGCATACGTTAAAATGCTTTCTTTTAATAGGGCCTGATCTTGAAAAGTTTTATACTTTTTACACTTCTCTTTACTGTAATTAGTAACATAATTCATTTCACGTCAGTGAAATTTAGTTAAATTAAGTTAATGGAAAAATCTTTATAGGCTTTGCTTGGTAGAAATTCTTCCTTTTTGTGGATTATTCCAACATAATTTGGTGCTTTAAAAGTTAACAAAAAGTTTTCTCTAGAAATTATCCACCATACCAGCATTTAGGAGAATTTTATAACCCCTCTACTCTATTATCTATTCCATTTGAATGTTCTTAATAGAGAATATTTTTCTGTGCTGCAGAGCTGTATTTTCATTTCCAATTGCGTGTTGTATATATCAGATTCTACAAAGTTTTCCCAAAGAGACTGTATCCCTATATGTGTAAATATTCATCAAAGAAGAAGAGACTGAAACACTTTCATTGCTCTTGCTGTAAGAGGCTCTGTATGAAGCATGGCAGGTTGCTCTTACAGCAACATTGCCTGCAGAAGTTGTCTTCCTTGGCGTTCAGCGATGGCTAGTGGGTTTCGGGAGGCATGGGCAGACCTTCACTTCTCTAGACTCACTAACACTGGAGATGGTCTGCTCCAGTCCTGGGCTACAGTCTTGCTAAGGCTGGGACTGCTGGGAGGGAGAATCACAGGGCAGTGTTTCTTGGCCACAGCTTTGGGATTTGCTCACAGGACCTATTTCTTACGTACAGAAAGAGGCAGTAAGATGTGACCTCACCAAAGTGTGAGGAGATGCTGAGCAGGTCACAACTGCAGAGATTTGTATACTCCCAGCACCCTCTGTTCCCTTCTTCCCCATCCACCCTAGTCCTTCCTATCAGCATCTCATCTTTCAACACCTCTCAGTCTCCAGTGCGGGAGCTCTGAATGGTGCTGCCGAAACACCACTTGGCCTCCAAACGCTCCATGAGCCTCCCTGGGCATGGCCACACTCTTCAGTGGTGTAGGTAACAGCCTCTGCCATTTTAATTCAACTAAACCACTTCACTACAGGCACCAGGGATCCTAATACTCCTCTGTTAAATGTTCCTCAGTCCTGGTACCCAACAGAAATGTGTATCGTGGACCGGTTCTTCTCAGACATGGAAGGAAATTGATAAACACAGGAAAAGAAAGCCTCTCCTCTCTCTTGTCTTCCTTATATTTACCTGGAGCTGGGTGCTCTCTGAGGGTTTTACACAGGGAAAGTTGCTTTCCTCCTGGGTGGGCTTCTCTGCCCGTCTATGTTGGACACGAGCACTGTCTCATCTCTTTGAAGGGCTCTTTAGTACAGAAATGCTGGACACTGAGGCATTGGAAACACTAACCTGGAGCTTGCACCTTTCTAACCTGAAGCTTCCACCACAGAAGCAGTGAGAGTATAGGGTATATTTTATTATTTTAAAATAAAGAAGAGGAGTTTTTTGTCACAGGGAGTAGAGGGTGGGGGAAAGAAGGAGGGTGTTTAAGTGCCAGGTGACAATGTCCATCACACTGCTCAGTGATGAAGCTAAGAAGGCAAAAATAGAAAAAGTGACATCATGGCTTTCGGCAGCAATGCCTAGGAGACAAAAGAGAGGCTTTAAAAGGCTTGTGGAGCTGATAGCAAAGGGCTTGGACACCTCAGAGTTTTGGTTCTGCTCCAGCAGGGAACTGCTTTGCTTCTCTCTCATTGCCTCTCTCTCTGTTTATGGGGAGTTGTGAATTAAACGGTCTTTGTGACATGCCCAGCTCTCCAGGTCTGGACTCTGCCTTCTCAAGCTTGGATCAGCCTTATGCAGGTACAGATGTCTCTTCTCTTCTTTTCTTTTCTTTTCTTTTCTTTTCTTTTCTTTTCTTTTCTTTTCTTTTCTTTTCTTTTCTTTTCTTTTCTTTTCGTTTTCTTTTCCTTTCTTTTTGTTTTCTTTTCCTCCCCCTCTCCTTTCCTCTCATTTTTATTCTCTCCTTCCCCTATTCTTTTGCCCATTCTGATTTCACTCTTGCTCTTTACCTTCAGCAAGTAATCTCAGGAAGATTTCTCTTTCCCTTTTTTCTTAAACTTTTGTGGGAGATGATTGTAGCTTGAATACCATGATCATTTTTCTGTTAGGATGACTGGTATAATTATTTATGTGCTTTAGCCTTTGATGAGAAGGAAAGTAGGAAGAAGAGGGAAGTAGTAAGTCCCAGAGGGCCTTACTTGCCAGCTGCTTCAGAACACAGGGCAGTTCAGAGCAACTTCCTAGGGAAGCTGTGCGTGGATGCTAACGCTGAGCCAAGAGCAAGAGTTGGTGGAGGCATAGCCAGGACTGTCCACTGTTATATTTTCTCTGACAGTATTTGCTAGCCTGGAGTTCAGCGCTTTCATGGTACTCTGCTGCCTGAAAGGGCTGCACAGACACTCACTTTGGATGGTGTAGCTCCATAGATGTTAGCTCCCAATGCCAGAAATCCTCCTGTGAGTCACTCAGGGCCCAGAGTTTACATATTCTGAACTTGACTAAGATTCTGTAGTGCTGCTTTTCCTCCTTTTAAATTTAGAAGCAAAATACAACCCAGGTGAGGTGTAGTAGATTGTAGCAAGGATGCTTGCAGCAAGAAAGAAATCTCTCTTATTTCCTCCATTGTGAATCACCCTCAGAGACACATGCGTGCAGATTTCTAAGTAGAGCAGACAGACCTCCAGGGATGGTAGTTTGTTTCCATCATGGACAGCAGGTCTTTGAGGACAAGTCTATGAGTACCCTGAAGAGCAGTAAGTCTCCACAAAAACCTGGAAACTATTTCAGTCTTGGTTCAGCAAGGTGGAGTCATTCTGTAAGGAAAATTTTGCAGAGACCCTTCCCTTTGCAAGTGCGAGAACAAATAGTGAGCCATTTTTTTCAGCATTAATTTTGCCATTTCCAGTTTTCTGGGTGCAAAAGGGAGGAATGAACTATGCATCCATGTGAGGTGATCTCAAACTGCTGAAGTCCCTTTGTTGAAATCCCAAAGCAGCAGCATGTGCTATGGAATGGCTGCAAACCTTGAGAAGAGTCTTTCCTTGTATTTATCTTAAGCTTCCTGGAAGGATGACTGCTCTGCAAATCAACACCTTATTTTCAGCATGGGGTGAGAGAGGGAAGCTCTTTCTGCTGTGGTTACACTGGTGCAGTATGGAATGATGACACCTGCCACAATTGCGCAGCCTAGCCAGGTTTTGGGCATATCTGCAGCCCTCAGGAAGACTAGTACCCTTCCTAGCTAAGCTCCTTGTCCCCCGCTGCAGGTAACTTTGCCTCATTAGCAGACCCCTGTTGAATGAATGCTCTGTGATAAAATGGTCAGAAGTGAGATCCCGAAAGGACTAAGCAGTTTCCATCCTCTCCTGAGCTAACACTCAGGACTGCCTGCAGCTGTTTCTTCTCCTCTCCTCTCCTCTCCTCTCCTCTCCTCTCCTCTCCTCTCCTCTCCTCTCCTCTCCTCTCCTTTCCCTGTCCCCGTCCCTCTCCTCTTCCTTCAGCAGGGCATAAATTTGTACTTCTTTCTGGAGAGTATCAGGGCTGGACAAGGTGCTACACAGTTTTTTGACAAATTATTAGATGCAGGCAGTGGATGGATGTTTCATCTGGACTATCATACTGGGAAAAAGACAATGGGAGTAAGAAAAAGGATGACACGAAAAAAATTAGAAATTAGTCTATGGTTTAGGTATGTTCTTTTTTTTTCCGTGCAAAGTTAGCACTGATTTCTGTCACTTGAACACTGATTCATGGCATGTCCATACCTTCCTTAGGGCAGCTGAGTTTCATTTTACTATTGCATCTTGTTCACCCTCTGCTTTCCCTGCATGCAGGGCAGAGGACACAATGTTCCTTCCTGGGGCTTTACTGACCGCTGGGCTGGCAGAGCAGGCGGAAAATGATTATCCCACACTTTCATGCCAGTGTCCCAACAGGTGTTGGCTTTTCCAAGCAAGCTTGTCTAAGTGGATTCCTTCTGGCCTGGCCGATCAGTTGTGGAGGTCTGGGATTCTTGCTCAGGAGCAAATGCTCCTCTTCTTTGCTGGGCATGGGGCACAGGCAAGGGACTGCAGCAAGGGTGAAAACATGCCTCCTGCTGTTGCAGGGCTGATGCAGAGAGCAGGGAACAGCCCTACATGCAGTGCTGCTGCAAAACACACTGATTCTGTAGCTGACACTGCAGGGCCCAGAGCAGGAGCAGCCTGGCTGTGCCCACAGAGCACCTCTCCCATTGCACACATACAGGGGTGCTAACAGTAGCAGCGTCTGCTTCCCAAACTCTCAGGGTCAGAGGGATCGCTTGCTCCTGGGAGTCCTCCATATGGTAGGAGGAAGGTCTATGAAAAGCAGGGTTCCGCCTTTAGGGTGATAAGGAAATGGTAAAAATTCCCAGGAGCAAGGGCATCCTCTGTAAAAACGCTGTGAGAGCCTGGGACTCTTCACCACGTGCTGCAGAAATAGGAAATCCCAGGTCTGACCAGGAAAGAGAGACCATCTATCAGAGAGGGGGGAGTTCCCTCCCCACACCTGCGTGGACTTCTATTGTGTTTGCAGTGAAAGAGAAAACTGTACCTGGGTTTCTATCAGCAGTTCCTAAAGATGCTATCAGCAAAGGTAGGAAAGAAAAAGCAGGGCAGGGGGTGACAGTGTGTTTCCTCGTATGGGCACTAGAATATCTGTAGCCATATCGTTGTCCATCTTTGGCCACCCAGCTGCTTGCTGAGCTCTGAGCTTGCCTCTTTTTGTCTCTTGCAGAGCTCCACCGCCACGAGAGCATCCAAGAGAAGAACGTGAAAGAAGCCAAAACCAAGTGCAGAACCATTGCATCCCTGCTGACAGACGCACCCAACCCCCACTCCAAGGGGGTGCTGATGTTCAAGAAGCGCAGGCAGAGGGCTAAAAAGTATACATTGGTAAGCTTTGGGAGCGTCGACGAAGACCGTTCCTACGAGGAGGAAGACGGAGTTTTTCCAACTAGTGAGTCTGAATTTGATGAGGAGGGTTTCTCTGATGCCCGAAGCCTAACTAATCACTCAGACTGGGACAACACTTACCTGGACATTGAAAAGTCCAAGTCTGACTCTGAACAGAAGGAAGAGAAGCAAAAAGGTTTGAGTGAGGCCTCAGGTAAAGGAGCACGATTATTTGAGCAGCAGAGGGAACGGGCTGGGAAGTACACAGTCGAGAAAGTCCCGGCGCAGAAGAGCCCCCAGCTTGCCTCAGCTGCCCAGCCACAGCAGGGCACGGTGAACGGAGATATGCCTGTGCCACAGAAGGCAGAGAGCGTGCCCCTCAGCATCCACCTGGAAGGCGTGCAAGTGCCCAGCAAGCAGCCAGCCACCCTTCCCGCTCAGCTCTTGGCTCCCCCTAGCCCCACTTTCTTCCTGCCTCCCCCAAGCACCCCTGACCCCTTCTCTGCAAGCACAACAAGCATGTTCAACAGGTCTGCACGGCCCTTTACTCCTGGCTTTTCCAGCCAACGCGCAGCAACATCCTCTGTCATCTTCAGGCCATCTGCACCCAAAAAACCCAGTGAAAGTCTGGGTGGGCAAAGCACGGTGGTTCCCCCTTTCTCGCCTCTGGCTCCAGGAGCACCTGCCAATGCAGCACTGCCAACGCACCGTGGTCCAGTCAGCTCCTCCACATCTCTCTATATTCCTGCACCAGGAAGGCCAACACCGCCACTGGAGTCACAGCCAAGAGAAGGAGGAAGTACTCCAGAGACTAAGCCTTCTACCAACACTGCCCGGACATCCACCACCTCTATCTTTCTGTCAACTCCCTCAAAGCCAGGAGGGGAGGCGGCCTCCGCAGCATCCCAGCCACGAGTCCCTGGAACAGCCTCTTCTTCATTGTATATTAGTCCAGCACCATCACAGCACGTGATAAGCAGTTCCCCCGTGCCAAAGCAGCCTTCTCCTGCCGTCTCACCAGCAATGCCACGACCTCCTTCTGAGCCCTTAACCTCCAGGGAGCAGAGGATTGCTGTGCCAGCTCCCCGCACAGGCATCCTGCAGGAGGCTCGCCGGCGGGGCAACAAGAAACCCATGTTCAGTAAGATTGAGGAGAAGAAGAAGAATTCACCCAACCCTGAGCTCCTGTCTCTGGTGCAGAACCTGGATGAGAAGCCAAAAGGCGACCACCCCGGGACAGGCTTTGAGTCTGGGCCCGAGGAGGACTTCCTCAGCCTAGGTGCTGAGGCCTGCAACTTCATGCAGTCCTCTGGCCGCAAGTTCAAGACCCCACCTCCAGTGGCTCCTAAGCCTCAGCAGCAAGATGCTGGACTGGTAAATGGGGCCCAGGACATGCCTCAGCTTAAAGGCAAGGGGGCAGAGCTCTTTGCCAAACGCCAGAGCCGCATGGACAAATTTGTGGTGGAGACAACACCGAAGCCGGAGTCCAAGCCCAGGACCCCGTCTCCTTCTCCTTCTCTACCCTCATCCTGGAAATATTCACCCAACATCCGGGCTCCCCCTCCAATAGCTTACAACCCAATGCATTCCCCTTTCTATCCACTGGCAGCCAGCAAATCTCAGGCTAGCAAAGCAGAGAGCAAAGTGAAAAAGGCACCTGGCCAGAAATCAGGGATCAAGGTCATTGATTTAATGCGCCACCAGCCCTATCAATTAAAGTCAGCCATGTTCTGTTTTGGGGATCCCCCAAGCCCCAGCACTCAGGAGTCCCCTGGTCAGCCAGCCCCGCAGGCTAGCTCGTCCTTCACGGCGGCCAAGCAGGTCCCCGTGAAAACAGCCAAGACCCAGGAGATTCGTCGCTTCTCCACTCCGGCTCCCATGCCAGCCTCAAGCAGCCTGGCACCCACCGTGCTTGTGCCCCGCTCGGCCACCACGTTGGATGAGCCAGTGTGGAGAACAGAAATGGCCTCTTCTGCCCCCACTACACCAGCGCCCTTCCAGGTGGAGCTCAGCCAGTCCCCTAAGCCATACCAGAGCTCCCCAGAGCCTGGTCAGGCAGGCCAGGGGCCGTCCCCAAACCCGGCCTCGGCCTCTCGGTTTCAGGTGGCCAGGCCCAAATTCTCAGCAGCGAGAACTGGGATGCAGGCCAATGTGTGGAGGCCAAGCTTTGGCCACCACTGAGGTAGGCACCCCTCCCACCCTGTCTGTGGCCCCGCAGAGATAGTGCTCGTTTTGTCTTTCATGTCAGCTCGGTACCTTGGGATGAATGACACAAATGAAGAAAAGAGAAAAAAAAAAAGAAATTATGCCCCTTCTGCACCACCCTCTCCCCCAGCCTCCCCTTGGTCTCAGATGGGCAGCTACATGGCAAGGCTTACTGGCTGTGACTACAGCAGGAGGAAGAACGTGGAGAGAGGGCACGTGTGGTACATGGAGACCGGGAACTTGCATACAGCAGCAAAACCCACCTGTGGAGGGCATGAATGGCAGGGGTTGTCTCAAATGAGGACATGTAGGTGGTATTGGTTTTCCTTTCCCAAGGGCTTTGGAGTTACCCCTGAATGGAGGGAGACTGGGAGGCAAGAGCTTTCCAGGAAGAACTGGTCAGAGGTGGGATTACAGTTCAGAAGCCCTAGCTTCCCCATTAGACTGCTTTTCTCTGAGCCTGTCAGCCTGTACACACACACCTCTGTGTGTGCACACACACATGCACACAGCAGCGCTCAACAGGGAGTGAAAGTGGAAGTGGGGCTTCGCCTTGGACACTTCTCCCAGCCTCCCCTCTGGAGGGGCATGGGAAAGGAGGCGACAGAGCAGAGTGAGCAGGGGGGTTTGCACATGCACGTGTGGGCAGTGTGCCCTGCACAGGAGGGCGGCCATGTGTGCCCGTCCCTCCAGTCACCAGGGCTGGGATTAAAAGGGAGGGTCATCCTAGCTGGTGCTAAACATGGCTATCAGGTCTGGGAGCAGTTTGTCAAAGAGGGGTGTTGAATGGACTTGATGGGCCTATCGCAAGCTGGAGGAAACCTAAAAGGAAGTATCAGTTTTTGAGGATACACAAAGTCAAAGCTAAGCTCAGGCAGTGGCGGGTTGGCACAAGGATGGCCCTGCAGCATTAGTCCCACTGGAACAGGATACAGATGCTGTAAGTACAAAGGAGGATTGTGTGGGAGAAGGTACAGTTAGCTTTAAAAGGAGACGGGATTGACTATGCATTTGCATATCATCTTTTTGTTTAGTTTAGGACAGACGTGGCTAGATTGGAAATGGGTCATGACATAAAACTTGCTGAAAACTCTGTGATGAGCTGGAAAACAGCCCATTTACAGACACTCTCAGTATGGAAGCGGAGGACAGGGAAACAGAAAGTCACAAGTAGAATTTCATACTAAATTATTTAAGTATCCTTAGGGTCTCTTTGGTAAGAAGTTAAGCACTCTGAGAGTCCCAGAGGATCTGCACTCACACACACATACAGAGCTCAGTTTGCTGGTGATGCTGGGGAAACAGGACTGGTTATTCCTTGAATGTCCCAAGCTAGCCTCAGACTTAATTCCTACACTAAAGGCATACAGGAAGAAAGAATTCCCTTTCCCGAGGAAGAATTCACGATATTAGTAGGGACTGTGCATGTGTGTGTGCATGTCATCTGTGCTCTGGTTTGCACACACCCCTGTGATTTGCTTTCCGCCTGTGCTCCCCCTTTTGCAGCAGCCACTTTCACAGTGGGATCCCACAAGTGCACCAAGAAAGCATTGCTCCTGAAGCACTGGCTCCCAAACACAGCAGATGGCCCATCTGCAGGGAAGGAGTTTGCCACCTCTTCCTGGGCAGGGGTTGCCCAGCCTTTTGCTAGACCCTCAGGAATGAGTACTGGAGGCAGGATGAGGGTCTCACACCCCCGGCTTGAGACATGTCTCCATCTTACTAGACTTGCTCCTCTCCAAGCAGAAGCTGTTCTCTGACAGCACTGAGCACAAACTTTGGATGTACAAAACTGTAGGTTCTGGGGAGAAAAAAAGGTGTGCAAATGGGGCTGATGCCAAGTCTGTAAGCAGTGCAGCTAGTGTGGTTTCACACCAAGTCCAAGCCAACCTTCCTCTGCACAGCTGGAGCTTATGATATGTAGCTCTTTTCATGAAAGCTGGGGGCTCTACTTTTTCTTGGAGGCTCTAATGTGCTTCTCTGTGAGCCCCTAGAGATTTCGCATGTGTGCTCTCCCACAAAGAAAAAGAGGGCTGGAGAACTTAGCTAACAGCTCTAGTCCCGGACAAGCTTGGGAAGGAGATAAAGGGAGAAAAGGAAAAGTAATACACAGTCCTGCCTTTGAGTCCTTCACGCTCTGGCTGGGCTTATTCTGCAGGCCTGTGTTTGCAGCGCTCATTCCTGGGGGCCCTGAAACATAGGATGAGCGTGCTAGGGAGGGAGGAGGACAGCACTTACAGCTCACTTGGCAGACTATCAGCCATGGAAGAGCATGGAGAGAGAACCTTTGGGAATGCCTTGAGTTAATGAGCAAAGGGGTGGCTGAGCCAGAAGAGGTGCTGCACCTGGTTGTATGACATAGGAGCAGCTGACCTTAACTGATGAGGTGATTGTATGTTTTCTTGGAAAGCGCAAGAGGAGAGGTCTTAGGATAAGTCATCACCACAGTTTATTCAGATCACCGGAATCCACTTAGCTCTGGTGAAGGGGAGCAGTGATGCTACAAAACCTAACTTGGACGATGGCTTGCTCACTCATCCTGTGCTGCACTGCATTGTCAGCGCCTGTGGAGAAAAGTCGTGTGTGCTGTAGCAAGCTGAATCTCTGTGATTCTTCCCAAACATGGAAGGAGAAGTCTTCTGTTTTGCTAGGAAAGCTGTGGGAAGGAACTCAAGGACTAGCAGTGCTCCAAAAGCTTGTGGAGTGCTGTCTGTCCCTGGCTAGTGGTTTTAGCCACTAGCCTTAGACAGACAAACTAGTTCAGGTTAAAAGTATCACTGTACTCAGGTGTAGAGAGGGGTTGTGTGGACCAGAGAAAGGGCGCGCAAGATAATTCTGCAGTGAAGAAATAACCTAAAAAATCTGTACTCCAATGTCCCTTTTCCTCAGGCCCCTAAAGGTAAGTGCTCTCAGGGCCTGAGTGTCTCAGGAAATTCATTTTGCCACTGGAAAAAAAGAGAGGTCTGGCCTTAGCATGTAAGGGAGGTTGCATGTGGTTACTATTTCAGTGGTGCCACTCCAGATTTCTGGGAGACACTGATGCAAGCCAAGGAGTGATGGCCAGACACTGCTGAATGTTAGATGTCAGGACCCACACGAGTGGAATAACTGCGTTTGGCCCATCATTTCTGATAATGTAATGGTCAGGAGGTGAAAAAAAGTTAGGCCTGATTGGAGAATGAATATTAAATATCAGAGCAAGGAAAAGAACCAGGAGGCTGGGGATCCTGCATTTCACTTCTAACATCCTTGGTTCAAAGCTGTGTTTAAAAGAAAAGCCAAAGTAGTTTGATGGATCTCAGCCCCTCACCATCTTTTCTGGATCCTATGCTGACACAGGACTTGATCTGCAGAAGCAGAGGGTGTTGCAGATGAGGCCTACAGTGCTTGTGGAGCATCCCAAATAAGGCCTGTGGCTACAAGTAGCATGAGATGAGAAATAATACCGAGATGCATCTGCTAAGCTATAAGGAAGAAACCTGCACTATTGCTGGCTTCAAGCAGCTCTGCTAGTGTCTGCTCATGAAAATATTGTGGCTGGCCTGTCAGAAAGGTCACAGGTGAGGTTAGGAGGAATACTTTTGAACCATATGAGCTTGTCTTGAGCCTCCCCAAGTTTCTAATTCTTCGGAAGTTGAACAAGCACAGACATAAACAGTTGTTTGAGAAGTTTTAGCTCCCACCTACTAAGTTATAAGCTGCAGTGGTAGGCCAACCCCTGTGTCCCCTTGTTAAGCATTTGAAGGTGTCTGCATGGGTTCTGATTTAAAACTGCCTATCATCCCTCCTCTCTAGCATGCTGCAGGTTACACATTGCAGCTATGGCAATTCTAGGGGTTTATCTTTGCTTCAGAAGTATCAGTCCTTTCCCTGTGAATGTATTGGGAACACTTGCCAGAGATAACCTCAAGATCCTGCAGCAACTGGGAGGAACAATCTTGGAAGAGACTGGTGTGATGAGAAGTCAGTGACTGCCAGACATGAGCACAGTGCAAGCAAGGATTGTCCCTCAGAAAGAATATGCTCCCTTTCTGCTACAATATCCAGCATCCCCTACGAGACCCTCTTCCTAGAAGAGACTTGTCAGTGCTCTGAAAAAGGGAGCCCAGCAGCAGTGCTCTCTCTGGTGGAAGATGTGACCCCAGAAGGAGAACAGATTTGGCATCTTTGTTTATGGAAATACTTTTTTTTTCCTTTTGTGTTTTGTCTTTTTTTTTTCCAATTTCCAGTCACTTTCTATTTGTTTGTGCAGAAGAATAAACTTGTGATATGCACTTTACATGTGGCACTTTGTCACCTTCTTTGCTTGGCACCCAGAATTAACTGCTATGTGTACCGCACATGCAATTAGCACTACCAACAAACTACTAAGGCCAAGAGAATATAAGGATTCCAAAAAAAGATGGGACATCTCAGCAATAAAAAAACCTAAGTTGGGCTTAAACCCCCTATACATTAAAAAAGCCCCATGCAAGCAAAAACTTAAATAAGATCCAAAACTTCGGTACTACAGTCTATAAAACACTCACTCACTGACAGGGTGAAGAAATTTCTTTATGAGCCACCGCCAGCTGGTCCACCCCAGCCCTGCCCCTCAGCCGGCTCTAACCTAAACCCTACCCTCTGCTGGTATCAGTGGAAGGTTGTCAGCTCTGCTAAATCCATATAAACTCACATTGATCGATTCTACTTATTCTTAATATTAATCAACAGATCAGAAAACCAAATCAGTAAGAAAATGAAATATATACCATTGTATCCTCAGGCTCCAAGTGTAATCCTAACTCTAACCCTATTCATGTTAAAGTCTACTCAATTTCTGGGTCCTGAGAGGTTAATTGTGCTCAGTTTAGGACAAATGTTATCAGGTTCCCTTTCCCAGATGCATGCCACTCACAGACAGCAATTGCAGGAGATGCTGAGGGCAGCTGTAGGACTGGACTGCAGACTCTGGACACTTGTCCAGGTATCATTTTGTGGACGTTTTTCCGATTAATTACAAGGCGGGGTCCCTTATGCAGTGGTCTGGAGGTGGGTCTTGGGACTATCCAGCATATTTCTGATTGATTTGCGGATAGGAAACGCACAAAGGGGCAGCGATGTTTGCTGATGCCAAACCTGAGCTTCTGTCCAACTAGAAGCACAGCTCCCAAAGAAATAAGTCTACAGATGCACAGGCTGCGGATTAGGACTGCATCTTGTTTTGCTTAATAAAGCTGACATAGTAGGATTAGGAGCTACTCCAGATGGTTTGACACATTGCAGGACAGTTGCTGTGTCCAGGGCTCTGATTAAATTCCCTGTTAACCTCTACAACCTTCTCAAGTGAGAGTCATTTCTTCTCACAGCAGATCACGTCAGAAGGAGCCAGACAAACAGACTTTCAAAGGCGGAGCAGGAGCCAGCCCTGAGGTTACTGGTGCAAAGCAAAGCCGAAGTATCACTGAACAGCTATGCGGCAGGTTAGGGATGCACTTGGACTTCAGTGCGCTACTCAGAGAGTAGTTTACAACTAGAAAATAGTAAGGTGCCCAGTGGGGATACCTACCCCCAAACAGTCATACCCGATGGAAGGAGAAGTGTCCAGGAAATAGTACAGCCGGGCAAGTATGTGGCATGTAGGAAGAATAAGGGTATTCCCGGACAGTGCAGACCTATAGCTTCAACGGCCACTAGATGCTGCCACTGTTCTTCTGTGAGTTACCTGGAGTTTTGGCATTCGCCTGATGCGGTGTTAAGTCTGGAGGGTTTAAAATCTTAGGAAATCCTTTCTTCCTAATCTATCCTCTTTTGGCGTTCACATATGGTGTTGCTCAGTCCCACATACCAGAGGAGAAGGCCAGCCTCATACCAGGGAGTTTTGGCAGCGAGAGGCTTGCTGCAGCTTGGAGGGGGATTCCTGGGTGGTAGCATGTGGGACACGCAGGCAAACAGGCTGCCCAGCAAGTAACACACCATAGGCACGCCAGCTATTTCAGCACACACTCTAGCTCTGTGATCAAATCCTACATATTTCTGTCCCTGTCCTACATCTCATCATGCATTAAGCCCACCCAGTGGCAGGCGGGATCCTCACATTAACTGTTTTTCCTATTGTGGTGCTACAAACAAGTGGTTTGTGGTGCAACAAGACAAGTCTTCCTGATGTCTGTGTAAAAGCGGAAGAGATTAAGCATATATGAAATATTTTAAAATAACAAATGTGATATATGACCAGAAAAAAGAAAGCCAAATCAAGAGTTTTTCAACGTATTTTCAGAACAGATTGAAACTTGTTGAAATCTGCTGCAGCACAGATCAGTCCTGGGCTCCAGGGAAAAAGGGAGCAGGGTCAAGGTTTAATTCTCTATCTCTGGGAAAATAAAATGGTAAAGGCTATTTGCCAGACTGATACTGTTTGCCAGACTTCTGCATGATCAAAATGTGCTCAGGAGGGAGCCCTACTGACGAACGACGCCTGTCTTAGCTACTGCTTATGTCCATCTAGCATTGTGTAATGAGGCAGATCTCATCTGCTGCTCTTGAAATGATTTTGCAGACATCAATAATTTCAAGTTAAACCCTGTGAAATTAGGTGAACAAGAATGTAGTGCAAAAATGAATTAATTTTGAAGATACAAGTCAAAGAAAGCAAAGGTCTGTGCAGGTTGTTCCTAGGGCCACCTAAGCAAACGATATATTTGGAAAGAGGGAGGTAGTCACAGTGAGATACAGACAGTTCCTTCTGTGATTAAAAACTCCTCCCTGAAGTGCTGAAATGTCCTACAGGCAGCACGTGTATTACCTCACTGACCTAAGTGGAAACTCCATGTACTCATGCAAAGATTGAATTTAGCCACCAAACCTCACCACACTCCAGGTACATCCCACCCCCTGCAAACCAAAACTAAACCAGCTCATCCAGCAAGGTCTGCAATGATTTAAAACCTTGAGCATTGAGTAGTGTGAGTGGGTAAGATAACAGTAAGAACCCTACATAACTTCCTATCTGTGCTGAGTGCATCATATTACTTATGGCAGAGATATGACATTGGTGCAATATTCCCAGCAGAAGAAGCCACTGAGCTGCTGAACCTGGCACCGTGGCAGGTCACAAGTGAAGTCTCTGCTAGACCCACCACTGACTTTTCTAGACTAGTGAACTACACACTTCTACCTCTCAGGAGAAACTGTGCGTAGAGAGGAGAAAGGAGCAGGATTTAGTTCTCAGCCTGGTAAATGAAAATGGAGACGAATTATTGTATTTGAAGGCAGAGTAGGAGGTGAGAATCCAGTTAAAGATGTGCCTTGGTGCATAAGTGTCAGACGCAAGACTGCTTTATCCAAATCACCCTATAAATCCTGGTGGCATACTAATAGGATAAACCCTGTCTTACATTCCTTCTGGGTTCAAGGCTCGGGCTCTGCACAGTGCACTCCAGCTGCACTCTCAGATCCTGTGTCTCACCCAGTGTATGTATATATGCACATGCAGATGAAAATAACCTCTGGAGGATCAGGGTTGCAAGGACAGAACAGGGCTTCACATAGCATTGAATGAGGGCTATGGATCATCTTTCAAAGTGGAGGTAGCCAAGGTCTCTTCAGAATTTGAGCCTGATGACAGCCACAGGCACAACAGCACTGAAAAACTTGGACAAGAGGCTGGTCAAAACCTTGGATTTTGCTACTGGAGTTTCTGAGGAGTCTGGTGATTGGTTGAGGAACCTAAATACTACCCACCGGCATCTAGGGAATAAAGGAATCTCCCCATTTGATCATTTCAGCTTCCAGATACTATTTCTGAGCCCTGTATAATGATCCTGCCCTGTACTCTCTACTCCGGGATTACTTTCTTTCATAAGCCTGCTCAACCTGTCTTGTTTCTGGACTTCAAGGTCCTTAGCCTTGCCCCTAACCCTGCTTTCCTCTTGCCCTTTGGGCTGGGCATCCACAGAGAAGTCTTGTCTCCTGAAGTTGGCTCACCCTGGATTGCTGTCAGTGCCTTGTTCCTGGTCCTAATTGCTGGGCACGCCTGCTCATAATCCAATTGAAATCCTTACACACCATGCTAGACATGTCTCCTCTTCATCTCCTTGCTATTGCTTTTCCCTAGTCTCTCTTGAGGTTTGTAAGAGGGCTCGCATCAGTTTTCTGCTCACCTCCAATTACCAGCTAGCCATGGGGCACTCTCTTCCCTTCCAGCAGCTGTGAACCTCTGGGGTGGGAGGAAGAGGGAGCAGCAGCTCATGCTGGTGGCAGGGAAGAGCAACCACACACTTCCCTGCAACATCATCTTTTGGAGCTACACCATGCCTGAAAATCCAGCAGGTTTCCACATAATATCCATCTGGCACAAACTGTTCCCCTAAGGTGTAATTTGTGCTCAGAAAGGCACAGGAGATGACTGGAGAAATAATACAGCAGCTATAAATTGGTCTGAAAACAACTGCTGAAAGCCAGTAGAGAGGAGGCAGAGTTCAGCATCACTCTAGTGACTGCAAGCAGGTGCCATATAGTGGTAGCTGCATTTCTCAGCTTCTCACCCCATAATATAAATCACATTCATTTCTTAGATGATTATCAAAATGGAGATAGAAACTTCTTAAAATTAAGAGGTACCTCATGCCTTTGGGAAAGGAGAGGCAAAGGGCTGCTGATTTTAAGCAACATAGCAGCACATTGTGCCTATTCTCACTATGCCTCCCCCTACATGCCATCACCTTGTGACAGGCAATAGCTCCCTTAATAAATATGGTTTAGAATGCAGGGAACTTGAATAGGAGAGCAGCACCTCAAAGAACACAACTGAACTTCACAGTAGGCACTGGGCACCCTGGGCAAATGTCCAGCATGGTGCTAAACCAATCCAAGAGAAATAAACGTGGTGAAAAAATACTCCTCTTTGTACAGCCTGCAGTGAGCAGGGCTTGGCCAACACCAAGAGACCTGTTCCTCTGTGGCCACCTGCACTTGTGCAAAGTGGGTGTGAAGTGTGGACAGATGGTCAGTTGTGAGAGTAGTATTTGACACCCTCCAGCTTTGTGCAGATGTAAATGCCTTCACCAGGCGTGAAGCTCTGTGATGGTGCCCAGAGCAGGCAGTGGGTGTTTACAGTCCAGTTGTGCTATCCCCTACACCTGCTTTACACTGGCACAGCTTGGGGGAGTTACTCCCAAATCGCCGTCATGGGAGTGTGGGGGCAGGATCTGGGCTGTCCAGCCCTCACGAATCATTCTGGTGTATCTGCTGGGCTCAGTGAAGGACGCAGCACTCTTTTGGATACTGGAAAGCTTACAGCACGGTGTCACAGTAGATAAAAATGCGGGAGAGTAAGAGCTGTGCTATAGGCACAATGTGAGGTATACATAGTGGTTAGATGGAAGCAAGCAAGAAGAAAATGGGAAACTTTAGGCCAGGAGATTGCCATACATGCCCTGATTCCAAGCAGCATATAAAGGCTGATTATTGCTCATTAGGTATGTTACAGCACTCCTATACAGGATCTTCCAAACAGTTCTGGGAGTTACCGCTTTCTGCTTTCAACCCGCTTATCACACTGGAAAGTTTGGTGCAGGCAAAACCAACTGCAAAATCTAGGAAAAAGGGAAAGTGACTGTCTCCTGATGTTCCCTTGTATAAACTTTGCTTGCAATTCTCTGTGCGAAGGATTTTCTACTAAAATCACAGCTGTGTTTTGGGGTTTTTTCCCACACTAGAGTCTAGGTTTATTCAGTGGACAACTTGATTTTGATCCAGTGTGATATAGGAAGACAATGTTTTCTGCAGGATTTCTGCCTTACGTAGAAGCTGAAAGGTATGTGCATCTTTGAGTAATCCAGTAAAATAAGATATGTCCCCTTCACCCTAGAACGAGAACCCAACTGGATATGGGGGAAAAAACAGGTTGCCTCATAATGAGCAGGAGCTAAAGAAGAATTTGCATGTACAAAGCTGCACCAAATGCTGGCAATCAACCCTGTATATGAATCAGGAAATTAGTATCCTTGCTATTTGATTCTGCTGGGTTTCCCACACACACTACACAGCTACTGCATAGAACTCCGTAAATAGGTTTCCAGACCTTGTGGTTTTCCTACTGCTTCTTGCTTCATGCATACAATTATTTTTCTTCTGTGCTTTCTGATGCATTATTTGAATGCCTGGCATTTTAGGAATTATATATGAGAGCCTAGAGGACACTGGGTTGAATGATGGGGTGAGGAGGGGGCAGAAGGAGGGTGTAAAACAGAGCAAGACCCAAGAGAGCTCTTGAGGCATTACTGACAAACAGGGTATTGAGAAGGTTTTATGAATTGCATTAAAATGCAATAGGAGGAGGAAGGGGAACGGCATGTTGATTTGAACAGAGAGGAAGAAGTGAGGCACCTATGGAGTGCTTGGTCTTACTGGGAACCGAGACGGTGACTGCAGGAGGCCTGAGGAGCAACCTTTTCTTTTCCCCTCTCCTCGGGGCTGCTGGTGGTGCTATCTGAGACTCTGCCCTCTGGGCCGTTGGCTATTAATAACCGCAGGATGCCTGTGCGAGCAGCCTTCAGGAGTCAAATTCACAGCACTTCGCATCAGCACTTTGCGCTGGGCAGAGCTTGCCTGCGCCCAGGCACCCTGGGTGAGCGGGGCTGCTGGACGAGCTTCCCCAGCAGCACCCAGAGACGGGCTGGGAGGAAGCAGCCCACCGCCGAATTCTGGGGCAGGTGCGTGAGCTGGTCTGAGCCTGGCACTACAAGCCTGAGGTGAGTTGACCGGGCAGCAAAATAGTTTAGAGAAGGTGCTGGAGAGGGTAAAGACTGGTTTGGTTTGCAGCAAAACCAAGGAAATGACTGCTGCAAAGACCAATGCAGAAAAAGGCAGAGAAATTGCACCAAGGGGAGAAAAGGATAATTGCGGCCCTGGCTTTATGTATGGGATAGTGGGAAGGATAGGGACTGAGGCTCCAGCAGTGGCTGGTGGGGTGGCAGAAAGAGGGGTAGTGCTAGTGTAGCTCTGGACCCTGTCCATATTGAAAGACTGCTGCCCCTTTCCTTACGCTAGACCAATTGCATGCAGCAGGTTTTCCACTCCCCAATCCTGCTGGATTAGTAACGGAGGACAGCAGAATGGGACGGACTTGCCCTCACTGCTCCTTGGGAATGGGTGTGCTAGAGGAGCACGGTTCCCCACTAGGGCCAGCCCTTTCTGCCCTGCCCCAGCGAGTCCACGTTTGGGGCATACAGATGATTTTCCTCTGTTTTGCCAGTCTTATGACCCATCAAACGGGCCATAACCTCCCACCCCCCCTGCCTTCTGGCAGCATTGCCCCTTTCCTGTCAAGCAGGGCCTGCTTCTTTTATATAGCCAAGCAGATGTCCGGCTGCTCGAGGAGAATGTGGAGTGCGTGCTTTATGGCTGCACCTGCTCACGCTTGCTTTGGGAATATACCAGGATGGGCTCTTTTATGATGTGAACTACACAGGCAGCATCTCAGTAGAAAGAAAAGCTTGGAAATCTGAAAGAAAAGCGAATCCAAGAGAGTATCTGCCAATGCGACTGGAGCCGGTTTGCTGTGGATGGGCTTCTTTTAGTAGTTATCATCACACGAAAATCATGTTGCAAGAGGAGCAATGGTGCAATGAAACTGCAAAATACATAGGAGATAAAAATGTCTTGATCGCAAAAAGGGCGGTATACAAACTCCTAAGCCAGCTATTTGCTTGCTAGTTTTAAAATACAGTTCAATGTCTTCACTTCTGAAATTTTAAGCAACTAAAGCACAAAGAAGCACAAGGACAGAGATGGTTAGTTATTGCTATTGCTGAAGCCAACGGGTCTTTGCTCATTTTTCTTTGTATTGTATTGTATTAGGTGAGGATCTGTTCTCACCTATATGCTGTTGTTTGGGCATGGAGTGCTGAAGTGAAGGCAAGACATTTGCCCTGCTCACATCATGTGTGATAACCCCCAAGAAGGACTCTGAGAAGCTGCCTGAAGTGGAATTGCTGAGATTTCTCCTAATTTTCCCTGACTTTGCAGTACAGATCTCTCATCCTATCTGGGACAGAGATGGGAAACACTGTACCAGAAGAAATCTCCCTCTTCCCCTCCCCCACCCCCACCCCCAAAATGATATGTGATAAGATCAATACATAAGATATAAGTGCGAGTGACTTCAAACAAATTGGCTGAACAACTTTTCCTTTAACTAGTTTGCACGTGCCTTCTTCCTCCAGCCCTTCTGTAACAAAACAGTAGCTCTCCTAAAAGATGGAATTACTTAGGGTTTTGTTTTGTTTCTTTTTTTTTTGAGAAATTGCAGTCTAGTAGTTTTCTAAATACCTATTCTATTTCTAATAGGACTATCTAAATATCCAAACCAAACGTGCACATTTTTCAAAATGCTCCCAAATAACTCATGACAGACACAAAATCTTTATAAAAAAAAAATTATATATTACAATCTAAAGATAACTGCATGGTATTATAGTGTGGTATGATAGAGCAAATTTTCAAACTGACATTCTGCTACTGCAGCACAAGATGATAAGAGTACCACAGTGGCACACATAGGTGCTGGGACACTGCCATGTTGCAATTAAAATGCCTATTTTGGATGACAATGCTGTATGGCACCTTGGCAATGCTTCTGCTGTGATCTACGGCCATATTTTGTGCCATAATGCTATCTCCCCAGAGAACACCACAATGGCCCGCTGATAATATTCTGTATGGGATGATACCATTCACTAGCTCCTTCGTGAGGAAAGGATAGAAAAGAACCTGTGTGTGAAATGAAGGCTGTGTATCTCTTAACTGTAGATGGCAACTAAAAAAAGAGGCAAGAAATACCTTTCCAGTGTTTCATTCTCCATTTCCTTGTGTGTTTAGAGCAAAGCAGAGAACCCTTTGTGGGAATGCCCCTTGCAGGGACTCCTGCTCCTGTTAAAAGGAAAAAGTCCACTAAACTCATTGGGAAGCTGACACACGAAGGTAAGATATGCAAAACTGCACACATGAGAATTGTTTGGATTTCAACCTGAATTTCAGCCTTTAAAATTTCACACCCTGTCTGACTGAACTCCCAGAGCAAGACATGCAGTGAACATACCAGGTGGCAGAGCCACAAATATTACTAAAGCTCAGCCTTCAACCACATCACATTTTCTAATTTACTATTCAAAAGCATTGCATACACACTCAGGTCAAATGTTGACCTAGATTACACCTTGTAAACCCATATTCTCCTGCAGCATTAATTTGGATGCGCACCAGTGTGAATGGAAAGAGAACATGATCTTTTATGGGTATCAATATTGCAGTGCCTAGTTATATTCTATGTTGTTCATTCTCTTATAACCTTTGTCTCTAATTTGTTATTCCTCTATGCAAGAGAATTCCTTTGATTCCAGCACTCATCAACTGAAAAAGTCTAAGTCTCTTAGATGGGGTAATACAGCAGGAAGAATATAACTTGGGACACTACCTGTGTATTGGGTAGGGTGACTTTTAATTAAATGTGCCATCCTTATTTTCTCCTTACTTTTGACAGCATGGGGAAGGTTTTTAGAGGTTTTGAAAGGTAGTAATTCAGTGCTGTCCCTTTCTTCAGCCCCCCAAAAGGGTACAGGTATATATTTTTCTGTTTGTCCCTAGTCCTTTATTCAAATAAACAAGTATGTAAAAACCTAATTTTCAGTGGAAGGACATTTCCTCCTGTGCTATGGAATAGTGCTATATAAAATTGGCTTGTTAAAAAAGATAATAATTTCTTCAGAGAATGTCTAATAAAATGAATGGGCTTATACCAATTTTATACCAGTTTAAGGATGGAGATGCATTCTCTGTTGTCAATGAGATGCAGAGGTGGAGAAGTGGTCTTAACCTTGCTTAATACAGAAAAAAAAAGCTTATGAAAAGTTGCTTCTTTTTGAATGAAAACCTTTAACTGCCTTTCTGCAAGATTTTTACACTGAAAATGTTTGAATCCATTGCTTTGATGGAGAGTTGGTGCTACCAAATTAAATGGAAAAGGACTTATCGAGTAACCAGCGTATTAAGACTTGAAGGGAACTTCAAGAATTTTTCTCTTTAAAAATTCTCCTTAAAACAAACAAACAAAAAGATACAGTAACATCGAATCTTGCCATGGTTTCAGGGTAATGTTTAAACCAAAGCACGCCAGAGTTGTCTTTATTTACTATATGTCAGCCCAATCCCAAGAGCTGACTGCCACTCATCTAATTCCAGAGGAGGGGACACGGGTGTAGGGCAGTAACCAGACAAGGCAGTGGTGCAGTACTAAGGAATACTGCTGCACTGCCGGAGGTGCTTCAGATGTGGGACACATGCATCTAGCTCCACCCTTATGCAGCTCTTCCCCGTACAGGTTTGCTGTGATTGCAATCCAGAGTAAATTCCATCCATCCATATCCAAAGCATCATCAATGTAAAAATTTGGTGCGTAGGTTATTTCCTAGAAACCTAATTTAGAAGAGAATTTGGCAGCACTACTGATGCTGGGAAGCAATGGACAAGAGACTTGGACCAAAGCAATTCCTAAAGCGTTTCATTTTATATGTTTTGTAGTCATGCCACAAGAGGTGTCCAAGCTAAACTTGGGGAAGAAGATCAGCATCCCCAGAGATGTGATGCTAGAAGAGCTTTCTCTCCTCACTAACAAAGGATCCAAGATGTTCAAATTACGTCAGCTGAGGGTGGAGAAGTTCATTTATGAGAATAACCCTGATGCCTTCACCGACAATTCTGTGGTAGGTCAAAGATTAAAACTAAAAAGCTGCTCCATACACCCAGGGGAAACAGGAACAGAGTGTGCCCAAGCCCTCCTCTGTCTGTATGTGCATGGTTCGGGGGGAGGGTGGTGAGGATCTACTAGCAAAGAAGTGCAGGAAGAAGCCAAAATTATATAAACACACAAGTTTTATTTCCTTTCGGCAGCACCATTAGTTTCCTTTGGCAAATACTTGGTATCACGCATGCAGAAGCATGAGAAAATTCAGTACTGAGTGACGAGGGAGGACTGCATGTTTGGCAGGTGTTCAGAGCTGTGCAGGGCAGGACTAATTGTTTTTGTACCCATTCCATTTCTTCCTTGCAAGATGGAAATGATCCATCCAGGTCTGACTTCAGCTCCAGTAGGTGTGGTTCTATTTTTAGCCTAGGATACACTTTTATGGTTCTGGCTGGGCAGAGTCCTCTGCGCATTCTGCAAGAAGTTCCATAAATGAGAATTCAGACAGAAACCTCTAACCTGACACTGCAATATCTTCAGTTTATTTGCTAGAAGCTACATTTGTTTTATTCTAAAGTATTTTCCTATCAGATATGGTGTATAAATTCAGACAGTCTTTCTTTTTCCTTTTCCCATGAGTTAGTACTGTTATTTAATCTTTGAACTTCTCTCCACAGTTAGCTGCTGGTGTAAAGTCTTCTGAACTTAAACTTTTACAAATGAAACTCTCCTTTCACATCATTGTCAGCAGCTCAGCAAAACAAATAGAAAATGTTTCAGGTTCATATGCATTTTGATATAGCATCTCATCCTCTGGTGTTCTTTAAAATTTATTTGGTGTCATTTTACCCCTTTATGGCATCTGTTTTCCAGTCCAAGGTAACTCAAGCAAAATAATAAAAGTCAAGCTGAAGAAAATGTTCTTCCAAACAAAAACACACTATTTTTTAGCCCTCGATGTTTTCAAAAGCAGCAATAAGTAAAACTTTGTAGTTCACTTCTCAAAATGACAATTTGGGAAGCAGGATGTGGAAAGATGCCTGAAAAAAAAAGTCATTAAAATTACAACAGTAGATCAGATTACAGATCAGGGATGACAGACCAGAGATATAGGAAGCATATCCAGTGTTGTTACACTTCAGGCAGTTTCTTCATCTCTTTTTGCTTTCGGTAGTTCATCTCTTCAGTGAGCTATATCCTAGAAAGGATGTGAGAATGAATGGTGTGTTGAACATTGGACTCTTCAGATGAAAATCCTAGAGAAATGCAAGCTGTTTTTACAAATACTCAGAAATCTCAGAGCTCCTAAAACATATGAGAGCCAAGTTCATTTGTCAGAATCTGCTGCAGTGAGGAGGAGTGAAAAAATACTACAGTGAGGGATTAAAAGGCTGAAGTCCAAACTTCCAAAAATTTGAGGGTGTCACTTAAGGGTGTCCAATCAGAGAAATACAAAGCGAGTGAGTTGTGACAAACTGACTCAAAACTGGACATGCATGGAGTCCCACCAAGACTGACATTACAAGGCTTCTTTTTTGCTAGCTGTTTTTCCTACTTTGTTTATTCACCCGTGTCTGACTTTCACTCCATACCCTTTCTGTAGTGAATCTCTCCGTCTATTTTGTAAGAACAACCTGTCTCCCAAGCTCTTTGAGCAAGACTGTAAGATACTGTGCTGTGGAGAAATGTATTTGTGGGTTAGACAAGACCCTAATAAGCCCAGGGTTTTCTTTAGGGCTTTGCTATATGAGAACAATGGCGAGGTCCCCAAACAGCAGCTGGTACTCTGCTTTTAAATCCTCCATGATTCACTTTCAGGGCCATCTTTTCCTCACATTCATGGTACAGATAATAAATCTCCATTGGTCAGTGCAGGAAGACTTCAGTTTGCCATAGAGCCCTCGCTCGGGGCCAGCTTAGCAGGATCACAAACATAATTGTTACCATTTGCTGGCTGCCTTGTGGGCTCTGTGCAAGAACTCTGCCAGGCTGCATCCACTGCTTCCGTGGATAACTATTCTCATCACCACGGCCAGCACGAGTTAGCACCTTTGCTGGCAATCAGAGCAATGAGGAAAAAAGCCGCGCAATTGCAACAACTGAGCCATACTCTCGGAGAGCTGGGTGCTCTTGGGCAGGTAAAGGAAACAGATCTGTGGCTTCACTGTTATCTTCCAAACCATCAGGACAGTGCCTGACCTTAGCACCAAATAACTTTCATCAAAAAGTCCTTTTGATTGCAATATTTGATTAGCTTTCTGTCCCTTTCCTTCTTGCTCCTGGCTCTGCTCAAAGGTGGATGCAGAAAAGAAGACTTAAACAAAAGGGAACGTTGGGAGGGAGATAACGGGAGAGTAAAGAATTCCTACTGCTACTTCCAGTTACTGCCCCCTCCCAGTTAATTGTCATGTCCTTTGCTTCTCATCCCAGAGAAGTCCTTGTGCCTCTAAGACTGTGGGATAGGGAAAGGATTTAAAACTGGTGGTGTGTTTTCTGCTTTTATATTATAGATTTCTTAACCGTCTTAGGATATTCTCAGGACACACTTAGCAAAGCAGGGCAATAAAGGTCCGTGATGGAGTACAGATTGTTTCTTTCCCCCCAAAAAAGTTTAACAGCAAGGTAATGTGATATAAAAACACACAAAGAGAAAGGTTATTAAAAATAAATCCAAACCGTATAAGGGGTCCCAGAATAGTCTGTGCTGTAGCCATAAACTTTCCACACAAGGGAGAAGATCTCAGCCAGTCACGTGTCATTGATCCACCCTCCTGCTTCTCTCCTCCTCCTTCTCCTCCAGCCAAACAGCCACACTGGACAATCAGATCACTCTCCTTACGGAGAGTTTTCTCCTTAGTGGAGAAAACATATATATTATGTGTGCGTGAATGTCAGACAGCTCCACGCAAAAGTGAGAACATGCCACTCTCTCTATCACTGCTGCAGGTCCACCCATCCAGTTAAAGGCAAACCCTCAGTCAAAAGGACTGACCATTCCCAACATGAGCAAAATGAAATGCACTACCTACTGTATAGCTGTTTTCAGTACTGTGACCCTCTTCTCTTGCAAATATTCAGTACAAGGCGATGTTTTATGGAGGGCTGAGTTTGACAGTTTCAACACACTGATACCCTGCCAAACATGGAGGGTTCATGTGACATCCTCCTTGTTTGGTGCTGTGCTGGAGAAGCTGGGCTCTACCGAGCCCTGTCTAGTAAATCAGAAGAAGGTTTTCTTCTCCTCACCCCAGGCTGTGCCACCCTGTCGCAGGAACTGTGGTTCTCTCCATGTCTCAGAGGATATTATCAACCTCACTGTGGAGCTGCAAGATGCAAATTACTACTGACTAAAGACTATGATGAAATCCTACTTTGCTATGTGCTCTACTAGTGTAGCATCTGACCAACCACAGCATGAAGGAAATTACTACATTATTTTTTTTAATGGTGAAACTGAATCATGAGGTAGATTAACGAATCACCCAAAATCATAGGGAGGCTCTCAGTCTTATCTCTGGGTCTCCTAAATCCCACTTCACTGTTCAGCAATTAATAGATCAGCAGTTCACAGGCATTTTCTCCACTTCATGAGGTCTCTTCTGATAAGCCAAGACACCAACTGTGAAACAAAACATGAGAAGTGAAAAAGGGTTAGAGACTTGGATTACTGTTTTTATGGATAATGGCAGGAGTTACCCTGTATTCCTTTTGCTGCTGAGCAAGAACTCAGAGGAATAAGCAGAGGTGGCAGGAAGAAAATGGAAGTGGTTATGTTACAGTGCCAAAAGTGGCGCTTCACAGCAGACAGAAGCAGACAAACAACGTGCCTCGGAGATCTTACATGTTAAATAGCCAGACATGACACAGTGTGTGAAGGAAAGCATAACCAATACTTGGTTTCATGCACAAGCATGCACTGATGGCTCTGTTTGCCCCTTAATGTACTTAGAAGAATACCAGTCAAGATCACTGGAGGTAGGTTTAAAGGGAAAATGTTAGGAAAAGCATTCTTTCTAGGAAGTCTGTGCTACAGGGAATATTAAGTCTCTTGAACAAACGTTAGAGGATAACTGCAAGCTGAGATATGAGAGAGTCCCAGGTTATGACCTAAGTGGAGTGAGCCAGCTGAGACGTAACTTTTCTAACAAAATAAGCTTTGCTGTGTTGGATTTGGATTGGTGCAGAAGACCCAGAGGTCCCAACTATACCCAAAGCTGTGTAAGAGTGAACATGAAGTCTGATGTCTTCTTACTCCAGAAGTGACTGATGTTGAAACAGCAGAATGACAGAGAGGAAGGGCCTTTTATTTTCCACAGCAGATTGTTGGGGCACTGTGCAAAAACTTTGAACTGAAATTCTGAAACTCAGTTTCTTTCATCTGCAAAGAAAATGTGGCAAGGATGATATAAAATATACAAGTAAGATACAAATAATTTTGGGTAGTATTAGATACAAAATCCCATTATTTAGATGGGTAAATTCAGGCAGAGAGGCAAAAAATAATTTGCCTAGGATTAAATAGCAAGTCAGAAGTAGACCTGGAAATACAAAGCAAGAGCTCAACCTGCTGTGCTTCTTGGGGAAGCATGTTTAAAAAAAAAATTAGCTTAAGATACTTTAACAGCTGAAGTTTCATCCTTTTTTTTAAAAAGTGAATCATAGGTTTAAAGCTATGCAACTCCAAATTAAGGACCGAGGCACACACTTCGATAAAAACAGCAGGCAGTTTATAAGACTCTCCAAGTGTCTGAATTTTAAATCTCCCATGCCACCATTAAGGAGCACTTGACTGGCTGCCACTGAGAGGACGCAGTCACAGTAACTTCAGAAGTGTTAGTAACCACTTAGGCATCAAACCTTTGGGAAGCTCTTTATGAGTGAGGTGGAAATAGAAACACATTTGGTGGCCTCAATCATTCTCTTTAGGGCACAGCAAGGAGCTGACAGGGAGCACACAGTGTTTCCTCCTGGGGGCTGCCTGCAGTGACGTCAGGGCCTTGAGATACTTAGAGATCTCAACTCCATTAGTTGGATCATCTTTCATTATCTATTTTTCATGAGGGACATACAGTAGCTCTAGAGAATTCAAAATTCATCCATCTAGGCACTCAGCCTGCAGGGTCAGGCTCTTGCTAGGACTAAGGACTTCGAAGACATGAGGCCAATTTGTTTAGCAAACCCAGGGGACTACACACCAGATGAACTCGCCACAATTGTTCTCTTGTTAGAGTGGATTTAGGGACACCCAGGGACTAATAACACCTACTACACCCAGCAACACACAGACAGGGCAGACCCTACCACAGAGGGACTTTGTGATCTGCCCCCAGAGCCAACAGAAGATGGTTATCAGCCTTCTCAATTGACACTCCTGGGCTTCCCTCCTGGGACTTCCACCCACAGGGTCAATCAACCCTAACTCAGAGGTCAGTTTTGTGATGTGAATATGCATATACGTAAAAGCTCCATATGCTGTTAGCAATGGCCGAAGACACGCACTCCCCTCAAGTGTAAGCCATGCTTCACTCCGAACATCCTGACCAGAGGCATGCTGTAAGTACCGGAGACAAAGCTGCACCAACCCAGCTTTGACTCCGCTGAGACTCCTGCTTGAGGCTGCCCTTCCTGAGCTCGGCACTCTTGGAATGAGCTCATTTGAGTACAGCGAGGGTCAAGATTTCAAAAAGATGAATTTGCCTTTTCTGCCTTTTAATTTGAGTTAAGACCATCTATTGTGGTGGCCAAAACTAAAGAAAATTATATTTTTATTCTAGCAGGTGAGTAGACTGGGGTATTGCATGGAAAATGGCCCTTTGCTATCTGAATGGAGATGTCTGCAGAACATAGGACGTTTTTCTAGTGGGCCCATGAAGAATCATGAACCTAAGACCAATCAAACTAATTTCATTTGCAGCTAAATAAGATTTAGGTGTGGCTTTCCTGAGGCAGACCTTGTGTTTCAGAGAAACTTCGCTCCTGCTTAGTGATAATACTGCAATTTAAAATAACACCAGATGACAATGACACCCCTTCCTGGTCACATCAAATACTGCTGTGCACAAAATCCAATCAGCCCTTTTTACTGTAGCTCATGTTATGCTGATGTTTTGTGACCTTTTTTTTTTTTCTGCAGGACAGTGCATGTAAGTAACCAGAGGAAAAGAGAAACAAGCATTTAATTCTCAGGAAGGGCACACAGCATGGGTGAAACTTGAAGGAAAACAGATGCAAATCCTGTTTTGAAATTACTGAGCAAACCAGTAGAAGAATTAACCTTGCATATGTATTAACGTTTTGAGAATAACCTCATTCTGACCCCTAGCCCTCAAAATACCCTTTTTTCAGTTTGCCATTTTACAGCTACATAGCTCCCACGCATAATTGAACAGATTTCCCTGCTAGCTTCTCAGTACAGCTTAATGCTCACAATCCTCTCCCCTCTCAGTGCTTCCTGACATTCAGGGGAACATTATCTCCTCTGTTCCTAAAAAGGGAATTCCCTACAGCTAGGAGAAGGACAGACAGTCCCTAAAGGCCCTGGGGGCACCAGCTCTGCCACTTCAGCCTGCAGCTGGCTGCCTGCCTGGGTTGCAGCCTGGTGACCTGCTGTGAAACCCTGGACACTGTTGCTGGAGACATAGGGAGCGGAGGGTTAGATAATTCTGCCTTGAGCCTTGTGGGGTTTTCACTTCTCATCTATTTTTAGCTGACCGAACAGCTGGCCTTGGAAGCCTGTTTACAGCCTGGAAAGCTTCTTTTTGCTAAACTGTACTAGGTGTAAGAGCCCTGAGAAAGCCTTAACCCTTTGAGAGCCAGCCCTGAGGTTGGCACTCTTGTCTCCCATTGACTGCCTAAGATGAATTTATACAAGCAGAATTGCAGCATGAGGAACCACAGATTCATTCACTTCAGATGTGTTTGTTACATCTTTGCACATCTATAGCGAATCCCCTAGTCCAACGGGAAAGACCATATCTGATATATAAGCCAGGTTACTTGTATTATACAGCTGTGGGGGCTGTAATACACAAGAGACACTTTTTTATATGTTAGGAGTCAAGCTTTGATCAAGCTTCATGACACATACATAAAACATTTTCCCAAACATATTCTATCAATTTCTGTTCCCAACACAAATGTTTATTAAAATTGCCGTGTGCAAAGACAGGACCTTGGGCTGGCAACACGGGGTCTATAAATCCTGCATGGACTGTTTGCTTTTTCACTGTGTACTGCAAGGTATTGCGCCTTCTAGCCTCGACTGGGGAGGGTGGATGGCCTGGAAAATAAGACCAACTTGATTTTACTGATGGATACAGCTTGCTTTCTTGCCCTGTTGCTATTTAGGTTTGGTTTGTTAATTCACATATTCCTACAAACAAAACTCTTCCTTTCGTCATTTTCATCTTGTGGTCTCCAGGAAGTCTTTCATGTTTTCCCAAACTGCTATCTCTTCAGTCTTTCTCAATGCAGACCTCCCCATGCAGACCTTCATATATGGAAAAGAGGCATACAGGCAGTCATCTTTCAGGTTTTTATGTTGTCACAGGTACCCTATTGTTCTGGTGCCCTGTAACACTTAGCTCCCACACTGTAATCGAGCTGACTTTGCTGGGCTATCTTACCCTTGACATGAAACACTTCCTATTTCTTGTCCAGCTTGCTTTCCCGCAGGTTAGCCAATGTATTTCTGTCTGGACCTTTACCTGCTCTGGCAAAAGCTGTATTCCTTTTCCCTTCTGTATTTCATACTGATCACTGTTGGGGACAACACACGGATCCCTCTCTTCTCACCATAAAATGACTATGAGTTGTCCATTAAAAGGTGTGCTTCCATTGCCCTTGCTGATGTTCTACAACTGCTCCTATACTGAATATAGAGAATAACTCACACAAAGTTCTGCCACTGGTTTTGTAACTGAGACACAAAACTGGTCACATCATGGCGACTCAGGAGTTCACGTTCTGGGACCCAAGCTTGCAAATGTGAATAGACCGTGTCCTGTCACAGGTATTCCTACTCTCTTTTCTTCTGCCCTAGGATCACTTTCAGAAGTTCATCCCACCAGGAGGACATTATGGGGAAGATGCTCATGGCTATGCCCACGGGCGGATGGTAGGAGGAGTGACAGCTGGGCAGCATGGCTCCAGCAAGCAGCAGTATCCCGCTGTTCCTCCTAGGCCTGGAAGCAAAGGAGGCCCTGGGGACAGTGAAGGGGAGCGTGTGGGGGAATCGGCTGGAAGTGGTGGAGAAGGAGGTGATGGTACTGAGAAAGGCAAGTATCTCTCTGCAAGAGCAAGAAATAGCTAAAGTTATCAGAGCTCATGCCAACCTTACGCTTAGGGACACGTAAATTAATTTGACTAAAACCTGAATTCTTCCAAACTAAGTTCCATTGCAAAGTGTAGAAAAGTTGAACTGCCTTTAGCTTGATAGTTTTGTTTGCATACTTCTGTGTTGCTCAGTCACACACAAGAACCAGAAATACCTGCCTTGCCTGGACCAAAGAAATGATAGGAAATTTAACTACTGAGCTCTTAAGGTTGATACTGCAGTGTGCCGGTATGGCATACCCTTTCCTTTCAAAGGTTTCACGCTGACTGCTACTGGAGATAGTAGTATTGGCTCTTTAGTTCAGTAGCCTGACATGACATATCAGTCTTGAGTATACCAGCCCTGATTTCAAATCAAAGTTTTCACCTAAATGAACAACACTTTTTGGATAATCTTCAGAAAGGAACAGCGATATTTCTAAAAGTTATCTGGTAATCACCACCAGTCTAGTGAAACAATATCTTTACAAGTAAAAGTATTTTTCATTTAATTGAGTCTTTGCTTTATTTTATCCTCTGTTTAGTTTGGCCAGAAACCTCTAGAACAAAATCCCTTGTACGCAAATTAGCAGGTAAAATCGTTATTTTAACAGCCTCTATGAGATTTTACAACAAAAAGCAAATTTGGTTGGGAACCAGGAACGGCTGTTGTAAATTACCAAATGAGTGACTTGTAAAATCCAAGGGTTTTCATTTACGTTCTGGAAGAATGTGCATTTTATATCAAAATCAACTTTTATATTCTGGGCATCCCTGTGAAAAAGAAACCTGTTTAGACTCTCTGTCTTCTTATAGGAGATTTTTCCCCATTGTTATCCTATTTTTGTGTGCTGGGAGAAGGAGGATTAACATCATTCCATAGCTTTTGCTGCAGAGATGGATCCCAACTGCTTTTATTTTTCAACACTAGCAATCAATTTACTTCTAAACTACTTAGTTTAAGTCCTTCACACAGAAAGAGGAGGGCAGTTGTTTTTATTTTTTTAATGAAAACGAGATTCTTGTACATGTCTACAATTCTCTGAAACCAGGAAAGCCCAGGATTTGTCCAGGTTTGAAGGAAATAAGCAAGACAATGAAAGAAGGTGTGATAAAGAAGAAAGTTTCAGATAAGAGTAATAGTGTTCATTCTTTGCCACTTACTTCAAAAGGATTTATGTTTTCTACACAAACTATAGCACCATGAAAGCACCAGAATGTCTAACTCCATTCATCTATCATTCCCATCTGCCCTAATCAAGGTTAGTAGAAGTCATTGCTCAGGAGTTTTAAGGTTTCTGAAGGTTGAGTTTGCTACATATCAATATACAACCAATGCTCTTATTAGCAAGGTGGTATTATACACAACTGGAAGGAAAAAAAAGAAAAAAAAAAAAGAGGCGCACAGACTGAAAACCTTTGTCTAGGCTCATTTGCTTGTCGAGCAGTCAGAAGCTAACCTAAAGTTTCTGGCAATCAAGTATCTGACTTAACAGCAAAGTGTAGCTCTGTCATTGACAGGATTTTAACTTCCGGAGAGATACCCCACCATATTTTCAAACCACTTTTAGCCATCCTGAAATGTTTGAGCCAGACTGGTCTCTAACATCCTGGCTCAGGAGGGGGAAAATATGAATGTCTGTTCATGTAATCACAAAGAAAATGCCAACCTATAAAAATACTGAGACAAGGGAGATGGTAATTTTAGAACGTTCAAGAATAGACTACTGAGGAAGATGTTAGTAAAGATGATTGCGGGTTGCCAAGATGCTGAAATACGATGGTTAAAGGTTTTTGGTCAGTTAGACCTAACTTCAAAGTTTCAGCCTAGTTTTGGAGTTTACAATCAGAGCTTTGTTTGTTGCATCTGATGATGATGAGGAGGTTTATCTGGAGGGTTTACATCTGCTATGATCAGAGAGGGAAGACAGAAATAAATTATGAAATTAGATAGCATTTTGCCTTGTACAAAGCTTCCCCTGAGGTAGTGAAAGAGATGATGAGGCTAAGGACATTGGTTCTTGGGGTAAGCGGTTTCTATTTGAGTGACCAGAGAGAACAATGAAAAATTAGCTTTCAAATATATGCTCTAATGCAAATTCCTGAATGAGTGGCTCTTAGACTGTGGTACACCTGCTTTTGTAGGAAGGACGAAAGTAGCATATGACAGTCTTTTTTAAGAGAAATCTAACCATAAAATCTCAGACTTGATCTAGGAGTTACAGAATCTGGAAACCAAGCTGGTGTCTCAACTTCAGTAGCAGAATACAGAAAGGCAATGTATTTAGAGTAAGTGTCATCTAACTAGAGGATTCTACCTTCCTCTGTTTACAGATGGAAAGCCAGGAGGCAAAAAAATCACTATATTTAAAACTTACATCTCCCCCTGGGAACGAGCAATGGGTATCAGCCCTGAGGACAAAAGTCAGTTCACCATTGACTTACTGTCATATAGCCCCAAAGCTGATTTCCCCCACTACAAGTCTTTTAACCGGTAAGTCTTCTTGCATATTCAATTCGGTTTATTCAGCATGAGAAAATAACCCTGGCCATAGCCCTCCTGTCTTCTGCAATGTAAATAAGTTTTAGTTGCATGTCATGTTGCTTAGCACAGTCTCCTGTGGATGAAACATTTGGAGGCCTACAAAGAGATGATACATTAAGAGCTAGAGATTTTAATTCAGTTTATGGACAGAAAACCTACGCAGCAGGATAAGAGGACTTTAATCCAATTTCCCTTTCTTTCTCGCCCCATTTGACCAGGGAGATTTAGCTTGCCACTGTTTATTACTGCAGCCATTTAAAGTTCAAGAGTTCAGGAAAAATACTTAACGATCAGAAGCCATATACTTCACAGAAGCAATATTCTTCAGATAAGAATCCAGATCTTCCTTCTTCTTTTGAAAAAAACTGAAAGTTTTACAAATATTTCCAGGGTAGCAACAATTTTCTATTAACCTCTCTATATAATTTTGCCACCCACTTCCATAGCCTCAGGACATCAGTACCCAGGACAAACTCAAATCCTACTCATTTCTTCAGTAATGCAGCCTCTGCCTCCTACATGTACAGGGTACCAACAGGTGTGAAAGGTGTACAGTTTGATGGAGATGAATGCAACAGGGGTGAAGGAAATGCACAGGAGTGTGGGGGGCTGCTAAATCCTTTTTAGTACTGTTGTGGTTTGAGCAATGGATACGTATATGTTCTTGGGAAGGATTTGTTGGCCAGTCAGCTGCAACAGTTGTAAAATTTACAATCTCGGTAACTTTGATTATTTATTTTCTAAATCCCGTTGTTTACCTATGCTCTGTTTGTTAACTCCATGTATTCCCCTATGCCAGGACTGCCATGCCTTACGGGGGTTATGAGAAAGCAGCCAAACGGATGACCTTCAAAGTGCCTCAGTTTGATATTTGCCCTTTGCTTCCAGAATCTCTCATGATATATAATCAAAATTTCAGTAACAGACCCTCCTTCAACAGAACCCCAATACCTTGGATGCCTTCAGGAGACTCCTCCGAGTACCATACTGAGGTCAATGTGCCAAGGAGTGGTGAAACAGAAGAGCTGTAAATCCCCACCGCCAAGGCCTTTCTTTTTTTCTCAGCCCTTTCTGTTTGCAAGTTGATAGGAAGGAGCTGAAAAGTGCAACTCTAGTTCTGTCAGCCCTACCTTTCTTTTCCCCTTAGCCCAGACAAGTTCCTAGCAGGTTCTAAACTTATCTTCGCTGTGGTGTTAATCCATAGCAGAAACAGTTTGAGGGAAAGGAGCTTTTTATTCACCAGGGCATAAAAGGGCAAAACTAGGAAGTGATTTTCTGTTTAGCAATGCTAAATGCTGCCTGTCTGCTCCGTAATAGATCTGTTTTGTCATATATTAACAAGTAATAAAACACCAAGAGGAAAAAAAAACTTTGTGTTTTCTCTTTAAAAAATGCTGCTGAATCGATTTGGGGATTAGCAATAACAAAAGTTTCAGTCTCACATTAGCTGTTAGCATGGGAAGACAGATCGGGGACTGATGGAGATCGTCATAAGATAGGTATATATCAAGGTGACTTGGATAAATACTTCAAAATTGATGGTGAAGAACGATGACTTTTAGAGGAAATGATACAGGTAATCATAACACCATCAGAGATAAAATCGCAAGTCAGCCTGTCAGTGTAATAGACAGATTAAAGTATTTCACTGTCACCTAAGATTCCCCAATTCTCTAGAGTATAAAATAGGTGATAGTTTAAGCAGGTTTTTTTTCCACACCGAGAGACCAAGGCGGCAATAGGTCAGGAAGGAACAGAGGCACACCCAAGTGAGATGACTTGCTCATAATTACAGAGCAAGAAAGAAAAAGCTTTAATTACAACAAAAATAATTTAACACCTGCCGCTGTACATTACTTACCCAAGTGAACAGCAAAGTCTCTTCCGTTTCTTGTAACAGTTTTACCAATGCCACACACACAGGAAGAAAGGCAGGCACTGTGGAAAAACCAATAAAGAACTTCATTTTTCTACATGTAATATCTTCTGTTTCATGAACATTTGCATGACATATAACATACAAGACTGCCATTGCAGTACTAGCTCAGTCTGTGTGGAGACTGGTTTGGAGTTCTCTGTCCTGGTGCCTTCTTTAGATCAACATTTCCTCTTACAAACAGGGCTAAACAGCTTATTTACAGGGACAGCTTCCACTGAAGCGTTTTTAATTTAGAAGTTTTTCCTCCTTGTCTAGAAATCCCTGCAACCATATATTTGATTTTTATTCTATTTGGATAGTTATGAGTTTGGCTTTATTACAGTCCTCTAAAAGGCTAGTGCCAGGGCTACACTG
>VUYV01000350.1:118079-233797 GCA_008711295.1 Anarhynchus alexandrinus | reverse complement strand
GAAAAGCAGGTTTGCTTTTCCAGGACCTGATTTCGGTTGAGACCCCTTCATTCAGCGGGAGGATTATGAGTGAGGATTCACGAGGATTACAGCCTTAAATAGAAACCACAACAATAGACACCTTCTGCTTTCAAAAAGTTGCAGGCGCAATGGCTTTCTGGTCTTTCAGCTGAGTGAAGTTGTTGCGAGTATTGTAGTGGCTGATGGTGCGCGTGAAAAGAATTCGAAGAGCTTTTCAGATTTCAGAACAAATTCTGAGTGCTGTAATCATGGAAAAAATATGCATGTGAAATGGGAGGGAAAATAGTTTTGTAATTTCTCATGCAGTTTGAAAGAAATGTGTGTACTGAAAACAAACCTCTAAGCTTGTGCTGCTCTTCAGACTTGGAAATCTATGACTAAAAGGTTTTGTGCGGCAATATACCTGACATTGAATAGCTGTTTTGGAAAACAATAGCAACAATAGCAGCATAGATAGTCTTGTGTTTATTTCCAGAGGAAAAGAAAACTGGTGAGGTAATACATAACTTGAACATGACAGCTTTTAAAAATAATTACCAAAAATGTATTATGGGCTAAAAAAAAAATTGAGTGAGTCTTTTGACTCACTCTCATTTAGGAAGCGATAGAAATAATGATAATGTCACTAGACAGGATACTCTTTAAATTCTATTCCAATGCCTAATCAAGAGTATATCTAATCAAGTATGCTGCATATCATTCAGCCTGAATTAAGTAGGAGCCTTTTTTTTCTATTTTTTTTCCTCACCTGGGTGATGCCAGCCAGGAAGCTTTTTGCCACAGTGTTCTTGGGGTGGGGTGAGGGGGAAGGTTGTGCTTGATTTGTCCAGTACAGACAAACTTACAGTTATCCCAGAAAAATTAGAAATTTTGCTTTCTTTATGCTAGTGACAGCTGTAAAAACATTTCAGTTCATTTCTTTCAATCATTGCAGGTAAAAATTACGTCAGTTCCTCTCTCTGTTCTGGGTTAACAGTCTATTTTGAGACTGTAGTCACGAGTTCATTAAAAAGGATAATGGGAATTTAAATCCTTCTTTATCCAGTCCTGGTGATGTTATTAGGCACTAAGCCTTCTTACGTGAATTTTCATGGAGAGTACATAGAAGAGAAAGTGTGTTTATTTCCCAGTCTGTAGAGCTCCAAAAACCTTGTTACCTAGAGATGAAAGAATAGTGGCAGAGCTCTTAGGTATCACATTATTGTAGTTATAGTAGGTTCTATCCACACTAATCAGAATTTAGCCTCCGTTGTGTTTGAGCGCTCTATAAACACATCTATATAAAGAACAGTTGCAGCTATCCCGAATAACTTTTGGTGCAACTATGAAAAATGCAGCAGGTGATACAAAAAGGAAACTGATGTAGGAGGCTGAAAGAATAATAAAAAATCACAGTTATTCTTCTTTTAAGTCTGCTTAACTTGCTGTTCAGAACCAAGAAAAGTCTTACAAGAAACATGCCTATTGGCACCTGTAGAACTTATCAGTCTTTTCATTTTTCTCATGCAACCTTCTAAGATTTCAATCCCTTACACATCCTTCAGTTTCCTAACATACGTTCCACCCACGTTTATTCAAACAGTTTATTTTAATTTGTTCTGTGAAATACTCCACTTCTTGCCTTTGTCTAAACTTTGCCTTTTAATTTCTTTCTTTTCTGTCAATAGTGGCTGCAGTCATCATTCCAAAGTTATTGTGCATTTGTGTCACGGAAGGTCAAGGTCATTCCCTAGCACAGGTAGTCCGTGTTTGATGGCAGAGAGGAGCAGCAAGAAATCTTGTTACTGACTGTTAGGGAATTTTGATCATCTTCCACGGATCTCTCTATTGTTCCTGTTAACTGCATGTTAAGTTACAGGCAGTCTTTAGTTGATAAGATTTTGCCTTTATCTGTAGGCAGCCCCCTTCCCCCTTTTCCCAGGCTTGCACCCTGTGTGTGAGGCTGCTCAAAGGAACCACCTCCTGGCTGCAGCCTGGACACAGAAATTTCTAAGGCAAGTGACACAATAAATAGGTCTCTTACCATGTCTCTTGACACACAAGTTTACCGTGCAGTTTATTCCTTCTTTTCTGTCCGTTATGTCACTTGATGCATGGGGTTTCCTCTTCTGTGACCTGAGAAAGTTAAAAAGTTTGGGTGGATCTCACCAATCAATGTCCGTGGGACACGGGACTAGTGTTTGGGTAAACTGGGGTATCACTTGGCTGTGCTACTTGGATTTTATAGCAATAGACTACCTGCCAGCTCAATCATTCAGCTTGCTGAACTTATGTGCAATCATTCAGTTGGGAAGTTAACCTGTTGTGGCTTTCCTAAAGTTACAGTAAGTGTTCTATTTCTGTAGTTGTTGGAAAAGGAAGGAAAAACTTCAGTATGTTATCAACACCTTAGTAAAACTCAAGGAACCTGCAGGAAGGCAGGCGGCTCTTAAGTTATTTTTAACACACTTCCCAAGCCACGACAGTGAGTTGTATGTGTTCTGTTGTATTCTTAAGTGTTAGAAGTCATGTTTTGTGTTGGTAGAATGTAAAACTTTCAGTAGGTTTTGTTTTCTAGTGCCCTAAATATGTGAAGTAAAGGTGGTCTTAAATATGCTGTATTAAAACTTGGTGTCTGTATTCACTTCTGTAGCAGTTATCACTTGGTAAAAAGGAGAACTGTGGTAGCTGCAGAACGTTTGCTGTGATTGTTGCCAAACTATTAAGAGGCAAAGGAAGAGGCTAGACTTATGGTTTTGAGGCTTAAAACCATTTTTTTTCAAATTATGAAAGCATGCGGACTGTTACGTGCTGTTATGGACTACTCTGTATATTTTCTGTCTAACATTTATGAAGAAATACTGTAAAAACATGACTTCTGTAGTCATTCATAGTAACTTGTAAATAAATCCATTTCTGAGTGAAACCCATCTTCAGGGAATACAATTCTTAAGTGTTGCTGCTACAAGTGTTATTTAAACACTTTGGCTACAAATACGTCAGAACAAAATAAATATTAAATTTTATATTCCTTTTATGGAGCACTGTGACGATTTGCTTCAAAACCTGCAGCCTTATGAAACGCATCTTTGAACAAGATAGCCAAAGAAATCTTAGAGCAGCACTGAGAAATTTCAGTTTTAAAACCTGCATATTGGTGTCTCTTCTTTCTTGTCTTCTTTCTTTAGTAATAAAAAATCTGAAAGCTTTGTACTGGTACAGAAGTAATTATAATTGGGTGTCTGAGAGGCGGAAGTAATCTTTATGCGCAGAATGATGTGCTGTGCTACTGGTGGTGCAATTTTCACTGTTCCTCTGGCACTCTCCCTAGGTCCTGGTCTGGAGATGGTGCCTGAGGAGGAAGAGATTACTTCTGTCTCAGTTCAACTTTTTGTTTCTTTGCTCGGGTGAAGTTGTTTTCAGGAATGCAAACTGTAATGGTGAATTTTGAGTTTGATGGGAACTGGACTGAGCCTGACAAATCAATTTGCAAAGGCCAGAGCTGTCAGATGATAATAGCTTGCCTTCATTACCAACCAGTTTAGATTTGAACCAATGACCTAGAGGTGAAAAGCTCAGTATTGCATTACCAATCCTCTGATCTATCCATATGTTCTCTTGCTTAAAGTCCCTGTAGTCCTCTTAAGCAGAACATGCAGTAAATATTGAGCATCGTTTGCACTTGTAAATACTAGAACAGTGTCCATTCCAATTGTCTGCTGTGCCTGTGAGGACACTGAAGTTAAATATAGCGACAATTTCTTACACTCTCTGGCTTTCCATGAGAAACCCTCATACAAATCCAACCATATGGCAAAACCCAGCATTATCTTAAAACCATTAACGAAGAACCTATTGCTACCATTAACAGGAACATGAATCCACAGCTCTAAGTAGCATACTGGGAGTTATTAATAACCTCAGGCTGCTGCTAAGAAAATGAACTTAAATGAAATATCATTAGGCGCTGAGTCATCCCACCAACACTTCTGCATGTTGTATCCAAGTTTGTATTTATCTATGGAAGCCTTTTCAGAGTATATTATCATTATTGCACGTCTACTTCATTTGCTCTTCATTGAGTATCTTCATTGTGCTCAATGCTGTAAAAAGCATGATGGAAAATTATTTGCATGGATTTCACAAATTAGATTCAACAAGATATTTGAAATACGCAGATAGGAGCGCATAATCCATTTTCCCATTCATTCTGAGGTAGGATGTTTCTAGGCAACCTACTTAGCAGCAGGAGGTCAAGAAATGTAAATACTTGTCCAAGTTATTCTCAGTTTGTAAGGCTATTAAAACAAGTTGATGTCTGGAGGACATAGTTTCTGTGAGCTCCAGAAATAACAAAATTTGTATTTGTACTTATTTGGATTGTCTTTTTATCCCCTTATCCCTTCTCCTCCAATTCTTAATCCCGTTCTCCTCCATAAGAAGGGACAGTGCTGTTGATGGTCTGTACTGATTGCCAAATCAAATAGGTGAGAGACGAATTTTCCTACTTCCCCCTCACTAAAAGTGCAAATTGGGTCTTTTTCCTCTACCTGACTATCAATTTTCATGTAGCCTGTAGGAACAATTATTTTTGAGATCTCTGTTTTTATTTCAGAATATTGGAAATTGGCCAACTGATTCAAAAGGTGTTGGAAGAAAACTGATTTTGGTCAGATGCTTCTGCGGGCAATAAAAATAATTTGCTGCCTGGTTACTAATGAAATGAGGCTTATGATCATGCTGTCTGATGTATCCTCCGTTCCATTTGTTTTCTCCCCCTTTTTTCAGTTAGAGCATCCCACTTAGAGCAGTATCTTCCTTTTTAGCACGACATTTCTGCTATACAGGATGTGATCCATATCTGTTTTGTCATTTTTTTCCCCACTCCTTTGATTGCACTGCACTAATTTCCCAGTGGTTCTGTCATTAAAAGCAAAATGTCTGAATTCTTGGGGGTTTTTTGAGAATTAGAGAAATCAGTTTTTTAAAACTCATAGATACAAATTGTTAATGTTTCCTTCTTTTGAACATCTCTCCAAGCCTGAAATGATACCATTTTATGTTGCAGATAAGACTTCACTGAATTGCGATTGGCTGTAAAAGTGTGACAGGACACAAACCCTGGTGATCTTTTGCTTAATTATTTTGCAATAGGTCCTGACTTGTTACATTCTGCCATAGTTGATTTGATGCATGGATTTGGTCAAGCTTGCAGTCCTTGAATTTGAAGGCTAGAAGCCTGGCTTTTGGAATTGCTTTCCCCTGTCGTCTTTTACAGCTCCAAAAATTCAGACAGTTAAAGCTCAGCTGCTTTCCCATCCTGCTTAAATCGGAACAGTTAATGTGGGTTTATTGTACACATCCATTTTTAAAATGTAGTCAAGCTTACAAAATGATATAATAAACACTTATTGGCACAAAGGTAGTTTTTTATGAGTATGTACATGGTAAATAAGCAGTAAGTAATAGCTGGTTCAAAGGTTAATGATGCTAAAGGCAGAAGTAGGTAGGATGAAATATAATAAATAACGATTGCATATAATGTCTTGCCTAGAATTCTTTTTTATGGTACAGTTTGTCTCACTACAATTTATACAGAAGTACACACTGTATACTGTGTGTGTGGGGAACAGTTCGCATATGAGAAGCCTGTAGGGAATCAAGGGGAAATAAGCTTTTTTTTTTTTTTTTCTTCTATCTGCATGAAACTTGTTTTGGCATTTTACACTCTTGAGTAAAGACCAGCTAGCTTGTTCATTTCTAGTAGCTGGTAAAATGTAAATCAGTATTTGTAGTAGATAATGTTTGGTGCATGTAATTCTTATGTTTTTATTTTAAAAAAATGGTATGTGATTTATTACGTTTTGATTTTTGAAAATAATGAATGGACTAAAAATATGTAAGAGTGATTCAGACGTGGGAGACTGTTTGAAGAGGAGGAATCTTCTGTATTTCCATAAAATGTTAAAATGAATGTATTCTGGGAAATAGTTAATCAGTAAAGTGTGTCACAAAGCAGAGGATAGCAAAAGACTATTCCCAGTAGAATGAACTTATAAATGGATCAATAAACAACAGCTAATGCATCTCAGCACATCGGTACATGAGCTGTACTGTGACATGGAAACAGGTTAATGTCCTCTCTAGGTCTGCATGTTATTCAAGAAAATAGGTCATGGTTAGGGAAAGGGAGGGGAAAATAAAAAAAAAAGTGTTGATTATATACTTTGTGCGTGCCCTAAAACTTTTCCATCCTACTGTACCCGAGGCATGCTTAATAAATAGACAGAAAAGCTTCATGAAACTTGTGATTAGTAAACTGCAGTATTCTCTGTGATGTCTATTATGGACATTGTTATGCAGAGCAAATCTATACAGTACTTATATTGTAATAGATGATATCTGGGGCGTTTATATAAATACTTTTGAAGTATGTTAAAAAAGGCATCGCCAACAAAAACTTGAGCGTCCTTTGATTATGGATGCCTCATAGATTTTAATTTTAGATTTATTTTTCTCAAAGAGAACCAGGAAAGAATGCCGCAGTGTGAGCTTGGCAGTGCTGCAAGATGTACAACAGTTTTCATTGAAAGTGCTGGTTTTAAGGTGCTTCTAATTTGTTTAAACTCTCGAAGCTAGACAACTTCCACGCATTTTTCAGGAAAGCTTTTTAAAACGTTGGTTTAGACATTTCTCTTGAAATGCATTGTTTCAGGAGAGGATGGGCAAGGAGAGAATATAACTTCCCTGTTAGCAAAAAGGTATTTATATAATCTTCTTTTAGATAGCTGGATTTAAGACTGTTGATTTGATATGGAAATAGCAATCTTTTGAGAAGCAATACCGTCTGTTGTGCAAATGTATTTTCTTAAAGGGCTCTTCCTTTTTGGGAGAGAGAGAGAAAGGTAGTTTAATTATTTTAGTAATGTATTTCCTCAATAAGTCTACTTACTGTTGTTAATAATTATAGCAGTCATATTCAGCAGTATAATTGTCACATAAATTAAGCTATTTACCACTTCTCCGTTGTGTTTTTCTCTGTTCACTTTTTGCTTCTGATGGGTTCTCCTCTGCCTGTTGGTGTGGTGTCGCAGCTGCAGCCCGGAAGGGTACCTGGGCAATTCCACTGTATTCGCTTCTTGCTCGGTAGGAACCAGCAGTGTTCAGAGACAGAAGACGGTAGAGTTTTGTCATCTCTACCAGAAGAGAGAGCTTCTCAGGCTTCAGGATAAAGAGTGACATTTCCAAGTTGAAGTTGCTTTTTCTGACTGCGTAGCTCCGGGAACATTTCTATGCAGAAGCAGCAGTACTAGCAAGATCTTCAAGATCTTTTTTTTTTTTTCAGGATTATTCTGCAAAGGAATATGTGAGGTTTTGGGAGAGAAAATGTGGAAAGTGTATCACTGTTGCAGTGTCATGCCCACCTGAATTGCTTAATTCTGCTGTGAAAAATATTACTTCAAACATCAATTACAAAATTATGTTGCTTTTTTTCCTCTGATGAGTGTATGTACTGTTTGTACAGGAGTTAGGATTGATATGTCATTTATCAATAAAATTTAACCTTTGAGATATTTTATCTCATGTATGTATGTAAACAATAATAATAATAATAATTAAAAAAAGTAAAATTGTTTGAACAAGAATCTGAAGCCTAAAATAAGATTTCTAATTAATCTTAAACTCTGTAAACATCTTTGGATGTTTTTTTTTTTAATGTGAATTTTCACAGCAGAAAACATTAAATACTCGTTTGCTTTAGTATTGTTTTACTTCAAATTTAGCTGTCTCGGGCAGGTCTGAAAATGGTTATGCTAGCTGTAGTGCTTCTTTCCTCATGTTTCTATCCTCCCACTTCATTTTGATGGTATCAATAAAAAATTGCAACAATATTCCAGGTTCTTTCTCGGCTTCTCTTCCCCTTCTTATTCCAGCTTGTCTGGAATTCGTTTGAGTAATGACATGAATGTTAAATGCCAGGGCCCATATTGTTATCCAAAGATGCGAATGAATTATGATATTCATCTTGTCTGTAATTGCAAATGGCCCTGAGTGTTAATAATACTCAAATTTTGATAATTACTTCAATAAAACAATGGAAATGCTGTTCTTGAGGTGAACTGTGAGAATTTTCAGTGGCAATTCCTTGTTTTCTTCATAGTAGATTTTCACTGCTTCTTTCTGACGCTCTCCTGTTGAGCTGATATGGAAGTGCCAATACGTCCGTGTTTTCATATAGGACATAATGTCTTAGTTTGTCCAGTCATACTAATGCCCTCATTTGGTTTGTGAAAATCACTCATAAATAAGCAGTAGGAAGTATGTTAAGTATGTTATGAATTTATGGACATAAATTAAAACAAGAGAGGTTCCAAGTGCTTGTAAGGAAGACTTTTTTCCTCTGTTAGGACAGTCGTGCATTTGAATGAGAGGCTGTACAGTCTCCATCCTTAGAGGATTTTAAGACCCAACTTGTTAAAGCCCTGAGCAACCTGATCTGACCCCTTGGTCATGCTTTGAGCGTGAGGTTAGAGTGGTAACCTCCTCTGGAGTCCTTTCTAGCCTCGGCTATTCTGTGATTCCGAGTTACTTGTTGATCACAGTCATCTTCTTCGGCATTCTTTGTTCTTAACTGCATGAGCTGATCATTTGGAGCGCTCAGTAAATTCCTTCAGTTAAAAGTGGCATCACATGAGACTGAAGAATTAGAGGCATCAGCTCTGGAAGAAAAGGAGTGCTGAGAAATTGTCCAACTGTCCTGAGAAGTGGCTGAGGCTGTGGCCAGATTAACTCCTACTTTGATGAATATTTCTGTGAGGATTTAATATAGATCAAGACATTTTCCTAAGAGGACTTAACCAAACTATGAAATACTATGTTGCAGATTTTAATAAATTATGGAGGAACTTGACTAAGCAAACACTCATTTTTGTACAAGAAGTAGAGGATTCTGACACATAATACAAAATATTCAGAACAAATTCTAGCTGTTGATATGGCATGGCATAACTGAGATATAATGCATACAAGAAGAATTAGAGCAAGGCAGCCAGCACGCTCTTTCTCCTAATAAAACTGAGACAAAATTTCAGACCTACCAGATGAGTTTAGCATGGCTTTTAAGCAAAGAGGTCGTCAAGGCACTGTATAATGTGCCTGTTGCTGAGGTTGTTGCTTCAATTAAACTTTTTTTTTCCCATTTTTTTCTTTTTTTTCCCTTGATATAAACAAAGACAGAAAGCAGCCAAAAATAAGTTTTATTTAATTGTAATCAGCTGTTAAGCAGAGCGAACTGCATGAACATTTTTAAAATAATAGCATTGTTAGTTACTTTTCAGTCTTTTAGAAGAAAGAAAAGATGCATTTAGATAACAAAAAAAAAATCTCTTCAGGAGAATTTTTTTGAGACTATAAAAAAATCCTTTTGTCTTCAGCATCAGAGTCAAGTCATGAGAAAGGAAAAAATATAGAAACTATAATAACTAATGCATTTATTGTATAATTAGTATACTTTTATGAAGAGGTTAATACCTGATTAGAGTTACAGTGGGGAGGAAGAAATCTTATCTCTCTAGTAGTAATATTTTTTTGATGAAACTGGTCCTAGACTTAACTGAGGTCGGTTTTGTTTTAAATACCCATTTTACATTTCGGTGTTATCCTTTGGTGTTGGAGGAAGATCAGATAGTTGATTTTCGTTTATGGTTTGGTTTTTTTTTGAGGAGAGCTTCAGCTTCTGGGCCTGACTGCTGCAGCAGAGCTGCTGGTGCTGCATAGTGGCGTTCTGCATGGCCGCTCCAGTTTGCCAAATTACTTTGATATGAGGTAGGTGCTGGCGATGCTTTCTAGTGTGAATGCCAACGTGAGATCCAGCTGCTTGTTTTGGACTGCACACAGTTGGTAACAACTGAAAAGCAGTTCAAGAAATAGCTTGCCCCTCACTTTCCCCCACAATGATCTTATATCTGTCCTCCCCCACGATGACTGTAGGCAATAAATAGAATTTTAGCACATAAATTAATGTTTGAATTTTCCTTCCTCTGCCCATTCCCATTATTTAGGTGTGTAGTCATGCAGTTTTAATTCTGCCAACATTCTTTGTTCTTTAAAAAAACAAAACAAAAACCCAGAACGACTACTGAATACAGAGGAAAGTGGTGTCAAATGAAATGAAGGATCTTCCATTCCCCTCCTTTTTATGAGGATTAAACTGTTTGGTGAGCGTCGTTTTTTTAATTTGTTTATGTTGTCTATGTCAAAAATGAAATAGAGATGTTGCCTTACCAAAGGAATTTCTGTTGACTGATAATATTATCACATTAATCAGAAGCAGTGGTGATTTTGAGTCTGTTAAGCACTGGTGAAGGCCAACTCTGGGCTGCTCAAAAGAGGTTGTGGAAAAGCTTTTGACCTTCAGGAGGGTGATAAACCCTCAGTCCCTTTTAATGAAAGCCAGGATTCTTACCTTATCACCCATAGGTGCCCTAGCTCAGGACATCACGAAGGCTCTCGGTTACTAGTTCTGTCTTTAATAGTGCTGTCCTTAATCCTTCACTCACAAGCAGTTCACCTCCTCAGAAGGAAAAGAAATAGTAGCACAATGCACTCCTTGAACAAAATGTATGTTTGCAACAGTGGGTGATGTGTAGGACTTTCCATTACTCTACGGAGGATTTCTCTTCTGTCTGTGCACTTCTGGAAAACCATTCTTTGTGGCTTTCCAGTCAGCTTTCACAGAGGATTTTATTATTGATCTTGTAAAAACATAATAGTACTAATGGAGCACTACAGGTATCGGTCTAGACAAAGTCAATCACTTGGATTCTGGCTTTTGAAACATGGACACTTGTAACTTTCTATATTAGTAGGAACTTGCTGGAAAAGCTAATGGTCAAACAGGTGTATGCATCAATTTCTTTTCTCCTATTTGGGCTTTACAAAATAAATGACACACCTGCAAAGTCTAATTACTTAATAGTTTCTTCAAGTGTTCAGCACTGTTAGCAGGCTATAATTATCCAAATGACTTTAGAGAGGTGAAAATGATAATCTTCTGCTTCAATAGCATTCACTTAAATGTCTTGATTTCTGAATTTGGGGGCAGACGGGGAAGCGTGTGTATGTGTTTGCCTGTCATCTGCATATTCCTTGGGAAATGCAATGCCAAATCCAGTGCCTTCCTCTAAGCTTCCTTGGACTTAATGTCACAACTTGTTTATCTTCTTGCCCTGCTGGCAGTGGTTGAGATCATTGAAATCATGGTTTTGAAAATTGGAAGTTGGAATAATCACTGCCAAAAATCCATTTGACATTTTTATAAAAAAAACCTATCTTCCTGGAGGAAATACCATCATCTCTGTGTACTTTCAAGGCAAAATTGCTTTGGTGATTCTTTAGTCATTAGGGAATTTTTTTCGCTGTTGCACTAGGATTTTATCAACGCATACTGGTACTGCAGAAATTATTTGGAATTTAGACTACGATAATGTAGAGCACCATTTGTCTTCTTTTTAATGATGTCTGTTCTCCTGATTTCACAGCTAGAGTAACCTCTCTCTTGCAGACAGAATTTTCTCCCAGGAGAGAATTTCTGTGACTTTGGTGGCTGCTGCCAACCCAGGGTTGGAAATACAGACATTTTTACAGCTCGAATCAGTCCTGTTTTCTTATGCTGTTTAAATTTCAGCCTTGTGAGTCTTTTGTTCCCATTGAATGAAGTAACAGGAGAATATGTTTGCTGGTACCTTCAGACTGCTGGATGCAGCCAGGATGCCAGCACTGAACGCTTTGTGTTATGAGTGACATAGGTTTTATATGTCACTTGACTGCATATTTAGTTATGTTTTGATCAGAAATACAACGCTGCATAGTAGAAAAGACAATTGGGTAGAATTGCTAGGCAAAGTTTTAGAATGCTTTTTTGAAATGGTGTAAATTTGCAAGATGTGCTAATAAAAAACAATGATATATATTTTGTAAGTAATTGGGAAATGAATTGATATGCCTTGCATATTTACATTTATGCTAGATCTGCCTCTTTTATGAAGTCCAATGACATCGCTCGCTTACTCAGCTCTTTCAGTTCCTTTGCAGTAAGGAGAAAAAAAACCAACAGAGGATAATGTAGAAGAACTTGTCTGATGTTTTGGTTTCAAACATTTGAGGGCCATAATACTGAGTTTGCTCATTACATTAGGTCTTCCTGGCTATCTCAGTGAAAAACATGAGAGCTACCATGCTGAGTTAGACTGAGAATCTGCTTAGCCCAGTTTCTTATTCTGGTCGTAATAGGTGAGGGGGTGCTGTGTTTGGCATTCTCCTCCATTTTATATTTCTGAATCTTTTCACTTTTGCCACCCCATTATTTGCATTGGTTGCTCCCCAGAATCACTTGTTTTTTCAGCTTTATGGGGTTTGCTCCTCCTCCTTGCCCTCAATTTTATGGCAGGGTTGTAGGTGGTCGTTCTTTCAGTTTAGGCTTATACCTGTTGCTACCAGGGTTCACATATTTGAAGTTAATATCATACCTCCTTTATTGTCTTTCTGTGTTGGTAAACTGGTAGTTGACAACAGGGAGAATGGTTAATAAAGGAAGGAACTGTGCTCGGTGCCCCTCTCTGGTTGCCTCATTTAAAATTTATTCTTTGAGTAGACTTTTTCTTATTCTTTGTCCCCAGCAATCAATCGCTAATTAGCTGTCTTTGGTTTTATGGCTTTTTAATTTGTTCCATGTTGGTTTTTTGTTTATGTGGTCTCTTTGTTTGGTGTGGGGTTTAGTGTTTGGCTTTTTATTAATTGTTTCGGTTTTTTTAGGAAAGGCTTTTGGCTAGGGTCACATCGTTTCTATTGGTCAAGCAGTGTGAACTGTGGCCTAAGAAAATGCGTAGAGAAAGACTATGAAAAAACAAGGCAAGTCTAAAACGGGTCTTCCCTTGCTTGTTTGTTATCTTTCCAACTGCCAGTGGTTTAGGGGTATCCTGAACTGGATCTAGATAATAATCTGTAATTGCCTCTGATCAACCTGTCCTCTGTTAATAAGTCTAGTTTTTTAAACCAAATTGTATTTTGACATAGGCAACATTCTGTGGTAGGGAATTCCACAATTCATGTGATGTATAGTAAATGTGTATCTCTATATTTGTTTTTAAAACTGTTGCCTCATAATTTCTTTTCTTTCCAGGTTATAGTATTGTGAAATAATGCATAATCACTTGTGATATAAAGACCTCTATTGCAGTCCCCTTGTTCCCTTCCCGACTATCTACTCTCCTTGTCTTCTTTTGCTGTATCTTTTGTGGTGCTACCTTCATACTTCTTTTGCTGTATCTTTTGTGGTTCTACCTTCATATTTCAGGGATGTGGTGGCAGGAATTATATATAATAGTCAAGCTTTAGAAGCACAATGGATTTACGCATAAAATACTTGTTAATTTTATGTGCCTTAGGAAGATCTCTGTGAAGTCTGTGTACAGGATCATGTGGTCTACAGTCCTCAATACAAATTTTTTAGCGCTTTTATCCAAAGTGTTTGACTGCAGCTTTGCTCTTTGTGGGGGAGGTTAGCCCTTGCTGGGAGTGTATTTGTGTTTAATGATCCCGTTGTGTTGTATGCGATTGCACAGCTTTTTAGGTTGCTTGTGGAAGGCGTTTTTGGTGAGACAGTATGTTGTCTTGTCTTCTTCTCTCTTTGCCCTGGCTCTAGATTAATTCTTGCTGTGCCAAATTAAGCAGGGATAACAAACATCTGTGTCTGCGAAAGTAATAATGTTGGCAAAGTTATGTCTACTCAGTAAAATATAAGCATGTTTTTAAACAGAGCTATGGACATGATCTAATTTAAAAAAAATGTAATCAGTTTAAACTTTGCAGTTTCAAAGTAGCCACTTTTTAAGTTGCAAAACTGTTGATGCATCAAAGGGGAAGTAAATGTAAAGGAGAGAAGGCTGGTGGGCTCAGTTTATTGGTAAATACTTAAGAAAGGAGCATGCACAACATTTTTGCTTCAATAATTGTCTTTGGGTTTAGCTTGTCCATTCAAACAGTAACCATTGGTGGGTTGATACTATGGAAAAGATTACAGTGCTTAAAATTTTAGAGGAATGAGAACTGGACCACTACAGCATTAGTTTCCACTGAGTATTTATTACATCAGCCTCCATTCCAGCCTTTCCTGTCAAATTGTATGTAGCTGTTACCCAGGCTTAAATGTGTTGGAATTAGGGTCAGCTGCTTTATATGGCACCACTCCCTTGATTGTGATGATTGTCCAGAAACAAGGCTTCCTCTGGCAGGCCATGGGCTGATGATTTATTTCTTGTCTTTGCTGGGTAAGCAGGCAGTATTCCTTCTACTGTTTGAAGTTTTGAATTAATCTAGGTGAACTCAGTTCTCAGCATGTTTTTCACCTTTTTTTTTTTTTAACCAGAATTCTGTTTTGAGCCTTTCAGTCCAGAGATTTCAACAAATTTACTTTGACATGGTATCATAAGTAGCTAGCACGGATGGGCACAGAGGCTTGGCTTGTCGGAGGATGTTAGTGTAGAACTGGGAATAGAATTTGGGTGTTCTGGCTGTTCCAGCACTGTCACATCCCCAGTTCAGTCAGAAGAGGAACCAGATCTTTTGCTGTCTGTCTTCTTACAGAAATAGTTCTAAAATCTGTTAACTACTTCTGAGGGGAGAGTTCTTGGAGGATATGCAAAATAGCATAATGAAACTCCATTACAATGAATTCTTATGAGTTAGCAGATGATTTTGCTGATGTAACTTGTGTGCATATCTATACCCATGAGAGAGACATCGGATTTAATTCAGAAGCTCACCTGCATAGTACAGCCTTTCTCTGGACATAGATTAATAAGCAGTAATTATTTCTTGTTATGGGTCCTGACCATATAGACAGGATGCAACTGAGCTTACAGCTAAAACTAAGCATAAACAAGCATTGTGAATACAGACTGTACTGACCATTCAAATTCTGCTAGAGAATTGTTAAACTAAATACATATTTGGATTGAATTCCAGTGTGGTTGTGAATAGAGCATAGAAGCTAATCATGTAGCAGATAGTGAACTAGATATGAGAGAGCTCTTAGTTCTTTCCAAGTTTAAGGGTAGTATTAGCAGCCTGCATCAATGTCATTTTTTTGTATCGATGGAAATAGCTGTGACATATGAAGCAGCAGTGCAAATCACATCTGCAAGGTATGCCTCTTACCATGTTAATTTTCTTAAACATATTAAGTTACTGAGCTCTGAGTTGAAATGATTATGTTATGGGAACTATAGTAATTAATCTACTTCATGTAAAAGAAAATCAAACGCAGTTGTTCTTTAATGTCTCGTTCAAAATGTACTGAATGCCAGCCCACTTCAAATTGGCCAGTAAAATGCTAATAGTGATTAGTATTAGGGTTCAGTATTGCTAAGAGGATCAATAAAAAGAACAGTAACATTTGTAACATTCTTATTAGTTTCAAAAACATTAATATTTTTTGAAGTGTGCCTATAGCAAGAAGCAAGCAAAAAAAACCCCAAATCCCACCAGTTGAAGCCTGAATATTTGTCCTTGTAAATTACTTTGCCTCATCAGGAAAAATGTGGTAAGCTGTAAATTAGTGACTGAGCAGTTGCAACATAAATTTTCTTTTGTTAGTATATTATCTGAGATTTCCCTTGAGTGTATATAGTTAATTCGCTAGTGGTTTATACTGACATGTTTTGCTTCTCAGGGTAATTGGACTAGAAGTGCATTAGTCAGTTAATGCAGTTCAGCTGATGGTCACTATCTTGTTAAGTCATGATAAAGCAGTGTTTTAGCTGCCTCCTTCTGTGGTGGACAACACAGGGTATGTCTGGAATGGTACTTTTTTCCTTCAAAAATGTTAGTATTTGTGTTATTAACTAGATAAAGTGAGATACTCCCTAAAAGCTAAGTATTAATTTACTATCTGAGCCTACACAAGTAGTATTTTCATTCTTTTTCTTCTAATGTTAAACTTGTTAGATTTTGCTTTGCTATTTATAAAGTATTGCTATAAAATTATACAATGTGTCAGATTAATTTTGGATAATCTTAGGGGAACTAATTAATCTCAAAAATACTTTTGCATCCTAACTATCCATTTTTATTAATTTACTATTGTATTACAGTATCCTATTTCTTTTTTGGTCTCTGGTATTTATGGCAAGATGATGAGATTTCTTCAATAAAAGGAAGGGCTAGAAGGCTATGATTATGCTTAGTGTACGCAGAAGAAAGCAAACAGTTTTCAGTTTTGTGTAATCATTGTATAATTCTTGTGAAAAGGAAATAAACTATTTGGGTGCATGGTGAATACCCTACAATACACTTAAGAAAACTTAGGCATTAGTTACCTGGCAAAAATTAGCAGAGCTGCACTAGAGCTGCTGATGTCTTTAAACTTTTTTCCTTCCTGCTCTTTGTTGCTATTTTGAAATAATGAAATCAAACGTTTACATCTTAAACTGCCACATATGCATGTACTATAATAAGAGTCTATTATTATGTAGTTTAATTTTGGGCAATGACAGCAAGTAACTAACATTTCTAAATGAAGTGGTGCAACAATGTGGGAACGTGCAGAAGGGTCGCTGGTTTTGTGCACGGTGCTATCAGAGCAAACACACTGTGAGTATCTGCAGGATCATCTGTGTCGGGTTTAATCCCGTTTTTATCTGCGATCCCTTATTCAGTATATGCCCGTGAGTATGTGAACAAAGTACGCAGCTCCCCCCATCCAACCCTGCTCTGTCTGCCTAGCTGAGTGTACAGAGACAGATTTCATAATTGACACAGAAGCAACAGTAATAGGCTGCAAATGATCTGCTAATTGGTCTCCCCTAGCTGGTGTGATTGCAAGTCTGGGTTGCAGAGCTCTGGTTCTGTTCGTGTTCCTGTTTTATTGCACATCTCCTCTGTATTGCCGTTGAACTAGAAATGGCCACCCCCTTTAGCAGTACCCCTTCCTTCTCCCGGGGCCTTGCCTTGACCTTTCTGGGAGGGCTGCACAGCCTGCAGCCACCACTGCAGCCACCACTGCAGCCACTGCTGCAGCCCCGCTGAGCTGCCCTCACCCCAGTGTGCCGGTATATCCATGGCACTCTAATGTGGGGGATTTGATAGGCAGCACAATTTTGTACGATGTACTTGAAGTAAGTACTATGAAAATATCCTCCAAACATTAGCAGAAGAGGAGTATAAGCGAGCAGCAGTTAGCACAAGAAGGAGATGAAAAGCAGAGAGGACGTCTAAGATGGATGGCAAATCTGAAGCAAGCCTTTTGCATGCTTCTTAGTACTCGGGTAGGTTATTTATTAGGCTGGACCTGATGAAAGTCATCCTTTGACATGTTAAAGAAAAAAAAAAAAGTGGCTAAAGCTATCTCAGTACCACTAGCTGCTATTTGAGATGCTGGAAGACTTGAAAATGAAGAGGAGAGGTGGGGGGAAAGGAGCCAAGAAATTACTGACCATTCCTCTCATCTTCCACATTTCAAACAAATTCTTGCACAAAGTATAAGCCTCTGGGAGACGGTAAGAACATGAGTCACAACCACCATGAATTTAGGAAGAGTAGATAGTCATGCCAGTTTAATTTTCTTCTGTAACATGACAATAAGGCCTGTGAATTGACGAGAAAAGTGTGAAAGTTAATATTTTCATGTTAGTGAATTCTCTGGCGCTGTTTCATGTGATAATCTTACAAACAAGTGAAGAAACATGGCCTGAAAGAAACTATTGCAGAGTAGGAGCAAGGCTCGTTGGATGACTGTGCCTAGTGGGTGGTTATTAATGATTGTCTGTCAAAATGAAATGGTTGTATTGAATGTGGATCCGCCACGGTCTGCTGGGTCCGTACTCGTGCTGCTTCACTTCAATCTTTTTGTTAATGACCTTGATGATAGCATAGAGAATGTGTTTACAAAATTGATTCACTAAAAATGCCCCCAAAACTTGGAGGGAATGTATAGGACACAAGTTTAAGAGCATGAAATTATTTTGAGAAAATCTTAGGAGATAAATAGGGACAGATTGAAGTTCTACACTTAACAGAAATCATGAAATACAAAAATACAGGGTGGGGAACAAGTAATTAGGTGGCAATTTTCTACAATTCCTGACATTGTAAAAGGGCAAATGTTATATCAGGAAGGATAAAAACATGAGTTTAGGCTGTAAAACATATAGAACAATCTTTTTTTTACCTGTGGGTAGATTCTCAGTTGAAGTGTTGCATCTGGTTAGGGCAGATGACCCAAGAAAACACAGCTCAGCTGACCAGAGGCTGGAAAAAGAGTAATCAAGTAATTTGAGGTCTAGAAAATGGGGCCTAATAGGAAAGACTGAAATAATTTGAACTGGGGAGAGGGGGGAGCATGCAAGCCCCAAAAATTGAACTGGAGGGCATAAGTGTGTGTGTATGTAGTAGGCTATTTCAAGAAGGTAGGAAGCTGTCAAGTGTAAGGCCCATCCATGAGAGGTAGGGCAAGACAAGTGATCTTAAATTGTTGCAAAAAATGCAGATTAGGTGTTGGACAAGGAACAAAGGACCAGTTCCCAAGATAATTGACTGTCATTTCTCATAAGGCATTTTATTTATTTAGCTGTATTTTGAATAACAACATTATTTTAAGACTGATGAACAGTATGTGTAGACTTTTTGGAACGTTACTGATTAAAAAAGGAACCGTTTGTACATGGAGACAATGTACCCCAAGAGAGTATCCACTAGACAAAATGGTGATGCAGACAGCCTCCGTATTGCCAGTCCTTCCGCTTCTAACGTCCTCTCACTCAGTAGCCTTCGTCTTGTTTTTGTTGGTACCTCACTACATAAGTACTAGGTACACCAGGCAAGATTTTCAGCTCTCTTTTCCTACTTAATGCCCTTGACAAGCCTGTTAATAGTCAACTTTTATTTCCGTTTCATTTTCATAATGACTTCAGTTGTCAGTCCAGCACTTCGGGGACTCAACATATTATTACCATAAGAAAACAAGGAGGGTACAGTAGGTAATTGTTTTGTTTATAAAATCTTTCCCAATTTCCATTGTGCGTTTCTCCACTGTGAAATGAGCGCAGCCTCAGTTACCTGAGGCTGTAACGTGTTGTTAGCATAGTCTCTATTTGCGTTGTTATACCCTAGAACACACGTCTTTGATCACTGCAGTTGGAAATTACCTTGCTTAGCAATTTTAGTTTCTATTTTCTCAAAGAGAAATAAGTGATTGCATGAGTCAAAGCCACCAGCCTGTGTACGGCGTAGCCGGCCAAACCTGAATTCTGCGCCTGAGAGTGGAATTTGTCACAGCTTCAAGCACTTGTTCATGGGGCTTTTTGTTTAAGTAAATGTGAAGGAAATTCCATTATTTCAGTATTCCTTCTTTCTAATAATTTATTGTGACCTGCTTCCAATTTACATTTTTTTCCTTCTTTTTTTTTTCCTTTTTCTTTTAATTATTTTTTAATTTATTACATTTCTGCCATTTTGAGATGTTTATGTGAGGAAGTTCTGTCAGCTGGATGATAGGTGGTGAGCAGCCTTTAAACGCAGGGCAGATGGCTGATGTGGAAAATTTAGGGGTCCGGCACCTTGCAGGGAAACACTCTGGAGTTTTTTTGCATAGCATAGAAAGGATCAGGGTGATTTGAAAGATACATTTGTTGTTGGTTTGGGTATGAGGGGATGACTTGAACTCCTCTCTTTTCTGCTAGATCACTGGTTGCTCTTGTCCTACTATTTTGCTTCTCCATCCCACAGTGAATTTGGGCTAAATTCTGTAAATTCTTATGTTTTTCCTTCATCGCGTACCTTGCTTTCCTAGCTGGATGGTCATGTTCATGTTAACTGCAAGGGAATTTATTGCTGACATTGATTATTTAAATGTTGATCATTAGCTTTCAAATTTCCAGACAAATACTTGTGGGAGAACTTACGGGTTTGTGCTTGTTCAGGCTCTGGTCATATTTCAGTGGTATTCTTTTTAACCATCAGAGCCAGAAATGCTTGCTTTTAAATTGAAAATTTAAAGCTAGCTGAATGAATCTCGCAGGTGATATAGATATTTAGAATAAATAGGAGGACCCTTACTGTAGTGGAATGCAAAGTAACAGAGTTTATTGCTGATGAATACTTGGTGATAAAATAATCTTTGAAAAATATGCCAAAAATGCCAAGTCTCTGAGAGAATGCCAATAGCATGTGCCACTGGAGTTGGAAGGATGAGACTACTATGTAGGAGGAATGTATAATAAAGACATAGCATAGTATAGAAGTTGCAAGATGTTGCAACCTCATCAACCAGCTTGAAGCGGTATTGTTGCTTCTGGGTGTACGAGGCAAAAACAGCATTTGGTGCAATTCAAATGATGTAGTTGAGAACGCCTGGGGTTTGGGAGTGCTGTGATGCTGCTGAGCCGAGCGCTGAGCTCATGCCAGCCCTCCAGGTTAGGGCGATAGAGCTGCTTTTTCCCCGCGTCGCTTGGTAGCAATGAAATCTACAGCAGCAGAGGGCTCTTGGTCAATGGATAATTTAATGTTTTATCTTACCTATTATTTTTGAAAGCCATAGGTAGATCAGGAAACTCATGGCTTTTTTTTTTTTTCTTAAAGAGCTGGAATGGGGATGTCTTAAATAATTTAGTTTTTCATGGAACTGGACTTTTACCTTGCTTAGCTGCACTTGAAAATCTACTGACGAAGCACAGAACAGCTGTCTTATTGCTTATGGTTGCACTTTCGGTGTGTGACTTAATGAAGATAATAATTAACTTACTCTTGACCGACAAATTTACTTTTGCCTTGCTTTAATTCCGTAAAGGAAGGGTGGCTCTGACCATGGAATGCTGGGTTAGGCTGTTGGATGTCCTTTTAAAGTATCTAGTATTTGTCTGTCTCTGTTGAATGACATCATTAAGATGCATAATAGAAGTTTTATGTATAAGCATAAGTTAAAGTGCGGTGCTATGGAGACTCTGTTAGCAGAATTACAATCCGAACTTGCAATTTAGTGGTGTCTGCAAAAGCCTAAAGTTTGAGTAGCAGGTTTCGGGAAGCGGAGGAAGGTCCGTTCTTAACACAGCACTGGGTGCTGATACACTTCCAAAATGGGATGTGGCTCATCTTTATTGTAAGATCATTGTTGTTTGAAAAAGTTATAGGTGACTGAAGTGAAAAATGAAGGCTAAGAAGTCAGTCAGTCCTGTGTAAATTTTTTCGATGCTTCTAATTCTCCAGTCCTTTCTGCTTTCTTGAGCACAGACCACCATGCTAAACTGTACTACTCTCTTACTCTTCAGCAGTATTTCGATGCAAGATTTTTTTATGTGCCTCAACATGGACTATGAGACAGATACACCCACTTTCACTGTAAAGCAGAGTTTGAACTGTCTTCTTGCAATAGAACTAAATGAAGGTTGTCCTGTGTTAGAAACTTGGTAGCTAAGTGCTCTTAAATGACACTGAATTTATTTAGGCTACTGAAATGTTGAGAAAAATCCAGTGGTCTTTACATAAAATAAGGTTACGAAGCGATTTTGTTGTGCTTTCACTATGCAAAACAGAACTGAGCTGTAATTTTATTGTCTGTAGTATTCAACATTGCCAGTGGATCGCTGTGTTGGAGGGTAATATGTGTAAATATGTAGGTTTAATTTAATAGTTGGTTCCAGGGAAAGGCAACAGGAAGGCAACACAATAGTCTGGATAAGCAGTAGGGCTGCAGACATGCTACAGACAATAGTCGATCTGTCAGCTGTGAAGAGCCGACTTCCAGGCTCCAACTGAAGTTGCACGGCCGCCTCTGTAAGGGTGGGAGCTCCGTGGTCAAAAGGGCACCAAACCGGATGCGTAACAATCAACTGAAGGATTTATTTTGTTTTAATGTGACATTTTAAAATAATTTTAATAATTTTTATTGAGGGAAAAGTGTATTTGAGTGTATTTAAATTCCACATTTAATACTATCAATAGTTAAGATAATCTGTTCTAAATATACTTCAAAATGAAATCCCACTGCTTGTTTGCCACTAAAATTTTAGCAAATGAGATGCTGAATTGAAGCTAGCACTAATGAACTGACAATCCAGCTTTTGACAATAAGTGTTTTTTTTTAATTATAGTGTAGATATAACTGTTTTGATTGTTCCACACTGTTTCTCAGCTTAGAATGAAAGATGAAAAAGCAAGAAACTTTATCTTTTAATGTTTGCTTAATAGCCTAGAGAGCTGAGAGGATGAGATCCCCTGGTTCTGAAAGTGTTTAGCATTGGTGCTTACCATCAATATCAATTTAATTCAGATTACTCTAAAACCTTTTTTTTAAAGTACTTAAAATAATGTCATATAACTTCTGTCCATGTACAGTTTGAGATTAGTATGAATGTGAAATTCTATTTTAGAAAACATGCCATACCACATTCACCATTTTCTGAAAGATAGTCCTGATTATTTAGTATAGTAAACTTTGGTAACTACCCTCAGTAAAGCAGAAACAGATCTTACAAATACTCAGAACACGAGGGGGGGGAAAAAAGGGTCTAAACATGAAGAAAATGTTTTTAGACATATGAATGCCTTAAAATGTCAGAGGGAAAAAAAAGGCATAATCTCTATAGGGGAAAATGAGAGTTGCATGTAATTCAGGTATTTTAATAACTGTATCTTTTATGGTATCTTCCTTATTACCAAAGCAGGAAGCAAAATTTTGTGCATGAGGCTATAATATATTGTGTTAAAGCATAACTCAGCCTGTTCCTATATGCAAACCGAAATGCTGTCTCTTGTCTTGTGCTCTAAATGCTGCGCTTCCAAAGGCCAACACTGGTTTTGATGAGTGCTGCTATAATTGATGGTGGAAGCCATGGACAGAAACACATAAAAAGGGGAACTGTTGCAGAATCAAATCATTGTTTGGAAATATCTATTGACGGTTAAGTAAAGCCTTTGTGATTTTAGTTGGACAATGAGCGACACTTTCCTCAATTATTATTTTACTTTCCTCAATTATTATTTTATCTTTGATATGTAAAAGTAAGAACTATCACTGAAAGCACAGATGAAAATTGGGAAAGTAAGAATCATTTGTCGATATTTTACAGATGAGGAATTGGAGCAGAGAGAGATGAACTGATTTGCATGATGTTGCCCTGAAAGTTGCAGGACGTGTCGATTAAGACCGGTGACTTTATGCTAACAGTAGTGGAAAAAATAAAAAAAGTGCCTGCATGGCTGCAGCTTGGGAATTCCCAGCGACCTCCCTGCGGTTTGAGTGAGGCTGATGTGTTTTCATGACCGGGTATATGGCAACACAATGTTTTACGTATGGATTAAATACAAATCAGGAAGACGACGCAGTATAGGAACTACCGTGTTTCTGTTCAAATTTGCTTCATGAATAGGAAATGTTAGTGTTCGTAGCTTGCATTTAATTCTTCTCTCTTCCGCGTTCGATGTTATTTGCCCAGCTGAGTGGAAGCGATGCAGATACTGATTTAAAGGTCTCTTGTCCTCCAGCGCATCTCCTTAGTGGAGGGGATCACTGAGCAGGGTAAGAGGACAACTGGGTTCCATTAGGGAAGAGGATAGCGGTCACGGTTTGATTTGTCCCGGTTACATTTTGCGTGGCTCTTGTTTCATGATACAAACTAAACGGTTATCGGTTTTGTTAAGTCGGTTGGTTTCTCCGGGCGGCAATACAGTGTCTAACGCTAAAGTAGTTGCTGTTGGTCTGTAGGTGCCCCTGGGAACGGGGATGCCTCCCTTCGCCCGTGGGCGAACCGGCGCTGCATTTTTGGGGTGAAAGCGGAAAGCCGTGCCCTTCAGGTGCTTAAGAACCGCTGCCGTTGGGATCGGTGGATGGGAAGCGTGCCAGAGAGGGACGTCCCGCTGCGCCGCGGGCCCTCTCAAAGGGAAGACCGGCGAAAAGGGGGAAGCGTGCCGCTAAAATCCACCGGGAGAGCTGTCTGCCTACCCGAATTATTGACATAAGCAGCACCCCCGAGGTGACTTTCACCGGCGCTGTCACGACAGGCGCTGTCACGACAGGCCCTGGCGGCTGAAGGGTCTCCCGCGCTTCCAACAGGTGGAGGCGAGGCGCCGAAAGGCCTCGGGCAGCGCACGCGTGGCCCTCAGCTTCCAACCTGGCGGGCTCGGGGCAGGGGGGGGGGGTTACCTGAGCGCCGCCATCTCCCTTACGCCCGCTCCTGGCTGGAGCCCTTCCCCGCCCCGGCCCCGCCGCTGCCCCTTTAAGGCCCGACCTGCCCGGGGATCAGGTGCGCGGCCGGAGCGGTGACGTCATGGTGCCGGAGGCGGGGCCACGGCTCCCGCTCCCGCGCTGCCCGCGCCGCGGGGCGGGGTGGTGGCGGCGGCGGCGGCGGTGGCTGCGCACGTGTGTGCGGGGCGGCCCCGGCGCTCCCCCGGCGGACCCGGCGCTTCCCGGGTGAGTGTGGCGGGGCCCCGCGGGAGGTGGCGGTGCGGAGCGGGACGGGGAGCGGCGGGTGGGCAAGGCGGGTTACGGGCAGGCGGATGCTGGTGCCGGGAGAGGCGGGGGGTTGGGGGGGGGGGGGATGGAAGGCGGCTCAATGCGGGTCCGTTGCAGCAGGTGTCGGTTGGTTTTGTGCTGTGCTGGCCGCTGTACGAGCGGATGGCAGGTTTTCTGCTTCGGCAAACTGTGCTGGAAAAATGTACAGGGTGTTTAATTCTTTGCAAACGTGATTTTTAGCTGGTTTTTTTTTTTTGTATAGACATGGACGATGTTATACGCTTTGTTTGTATTTACTTGTTTAAACTGTTGCTGAGGTAGTAGATGAACACCAGATGCTGCCATAGTTGTTTCTATTTCTCATGGTGATGAATTGTGCTGTGTACCTACTGTCCTTGGCAGAAGGTGTTACGATAAATTTAAATCATGATACTGGGCTAAATCAAGGCAGTTCAAAACACCGGAGTCTGGCATACAGGGGGGATGTAAGGTGTCTTACAGCAGCTCTCCCTCCCTTGCCGATGGGAGGATTATAGCCCTGCTGTATGGAAAAGAGTACTGACCATGCCTGTTGCCAGCTAGGTGGGGATGTGCCAGCCCATACGGAATTTACGCCACTTAAATCTTCATGTGCACAGGAATTACATTTGCTAGTTCTGATGAAGAAAGGCAAAGTATTCATTATGGCTTTGGTTGTGGGTTTTGGTTTTTTTTTGTTGGTTGGTTTTGTTTTGGGTGGTTTTTGTTCAATAAAGGTAGAGGAGGCATTGAAACCTTTCCTTGAACATTCATTTAATCTCCATGATAAACAGACTTTTATATTTGCAGTTCTAATTTCTGCCCTAGTGTGTTCACTTTTCACCAGATAAGTTAAAATTGGCAGAAATAAATAATGGAAAAAAATTCTCTGCTCAAGAGAATTATCACATGAAGATAAAGTTGGCAGGAGGGCCTCTGTCATTTTCTGGGTAGCAGAAGGACGTGACAAAGTAAAGCAAGGCTTTATCAGGCTTGACTCCAGGAAGGTCTCTTTGGTATTCTTATGCTAAGAATGTAGGCTAAGACTTCCCTTTGAAGTCTTGAATTGGAAAGACCCATCTCTACCACATCTAATTTCTGCGTTAGATTCCAAAGCAGATTTAGTCTCTAAATCTACAGAGCAGGATTCTGGAGTAACTCATTAAAATAAAGAAAAATACTTTTTTTGTATGGCCATATGTATTTGTTATGATATGTGCTATTTTTAGTTTTGAATGCACACCTATGAATCCATCTTTCTGCAGGTTTCTTTTATCTGTTGCCTTCATAGTGTTTCAATCTAATCAGTATGCAACGGATGATGTTTTTACTCTCTAAATTTAGCTGCTGATGTTCTACAGTACTTGGTATTCTGTATTCCTCTTTGTGGTGGGCATCCTGCATGGATAGATGGGCCGCAACAGACTGTCCTGGAATATGCATTGTCCCAGTTGACTTATATTAACAGTGGGCTTTTTTTAAGGGGTAAACTGTGTTAATCTAGCGTCTTTTAAGACCAATGGAGTGTTTGTATTTAGGTATATTAATGTATACTTGTGCTTGGTGTGCACCTCACACATGGGGGAGAGGAACCTCTGAGTGAATGTCACATTGCTGTACTGTTTAATTGGTACTATTTTTTTGCATACTTATTCAGAGAGTACTGGTGTTCTGTCAGAAGCAGATTTGTAGTGCAAAGGGTTGATGCAGCTTTAGGACGCCAGGCTAAGGTGAACAAGTAAGTAATCCAGGACATAGTAGGATTAGGCTACAGGGTGAAATCTGGTCAATTACTTTTCTACCTGAAAAATCTCTTTAACTGCTAAGCATATTTTTTCATTACAGCACCTATTACTGTGACGGATGTGACTTTCCATAGATTTTTGGTGAGCAGCTCATTGTTTCCTCTGGAAGCCATCAGCTATCTCTTACCCTCCTTGTTGCTATTTTAGCATCTTAAGCCAATTTAATTTCACTGGCTGTGAAACAAACAATAACCCTCATATATGTGATCGTATATACTCTTAAAAAAGTCACTGGATTTTAAGCATCTGCAACAGCTTTTGTAGGTGCATGCAGTTTTAAGAAATAGTGGCTGTTCTAATGAAATTATTAGAAAACATTTCAAGGTGGAAAGAAAGATAACTTAAGAAATGCTGTTACTTCCCCTCTTCTAATGGCAGATTTTCATAGAGGATTTACTTATTTTAATTTGCAATTCATAATTGTTCTAAAATATTGATTTCCCGCCCCCCCACCCCCCCCCCATGATTGGGGTCATTCCTGGAATCACTTGTGTCACTGACTTTTGTTTTCAGCTATACAATATCATGGTATGGATTAAATGCTCTTGGGAGTTCTATGCTACACATCCTGACTGCATGTCAGTCTGCCGAAGTTCAATCATAGGACAAATACTAAAAATAAGACCCAACAGAAAAGAATTAGTGCAGGAAATTTAAAATGGTGTAAGTTAAAATTTTATGAGTCTCATTACCTTCTCTATAACTGTGGCTTTGTGATCTTGTTAAATTAAGTGATACACAAGTAAACTAATAAAGCTGAAGAACTAGAATATCAAAGGGGACAAATGAATAGGTAGGGAAAACTTTTTTGTAAGCTTACTTTCATTTTGGTTTCACGCTGATGTATGTTAGTTTCCAAAGTGAATCTTCCACCTCCAACCTGTCATCTCCTTCTTTTTTTTTTATGTCAGATAAGAGACTGAAAAGCATCAGTTTTATTTGATGCAGGCAGATGAAGCAATCTTGCATAATCTTCTTTCTCAAGACTTTCTTGCAAGCCTTTTGTCAAGGACCGCGGCATTGCTAAGATCCTGATGTGCCAAGGTTTACAGGTTGGATACCATAATTTAGGGTCACAAAATTATGTAAGTTCTTGATGATAGTGGGAAAAGGGGATATGGATTTATTACTCCAGTTACACTGGTCCAATGCCATGTGCGTGCTTCGCATAGGAAAAGTTATTTTCTGATTCCCAATTTAGTCAAACTGTAAATTAATTCCCGAGTGTCTCAGGGTCATATTTAAACCACAGGAAATTCCTTTTCCTACAGGGAAACAAATTTTGTGCCATGCCTTTTAGGGCATAAAACTGTGTGTGTCTGCCCTGCACAGGTGACGGGAGACTTGTCTGTGGCTTTGGACATGGCATGGCATCACGCTCTTTCAAAGAACGTGCTTGTGCTTTGACCAAGAAATTTAATTTAGTGATTTGTTTGATTTGCCACACGGGCATCTGTAGCTTGGTGTGTTACTTGTAGTCAGGAAGACCTTTCAACATCTTTTTTTGATAGGATATTTATAAAATGTTCTTTCGGCTCTGGTCTGCACACTGAGGTAGAAGTCACAAAAAGCAGGACAGATTAAATGCAGTGCAATGTGTTTCGCAGTCACTGGGAGTAAGTATGCAATAGAATTGCTTTTCTTGGTTTTGTTTTGGTTTTAGGAGTGTAGTAGTAAGAAGGAATGCAGTTATTTGTGGTATTTGTGGGGGTATCTCTTTGGTAAAGAGTGGTGTTTTGGTTCCTGCTTCTGTTTGGTAACCTTTAAACCCTGGCTGTTTTGTAGACTCCCAGACCTCCCAGTGAATCAGGTAAAACTCGTTTGAAGCACTGGGTTAGAGTTTTTAGATGTAAAAAGTCAAACTGCTAGCAGGATATGTTCATAATGATGTGCTCGAGTTACTAATGCTTTCTGTTTCTCCCCGTATTTCTTTTTTTGTTTTGAGTCATCTGCCAAGAGTTTCAATGAGGAGCGCTCTGCCTTGTAGTCCATACACGTAAGAAACCTGAAAGACAGCTTTTTCAGTTAAGTGGAAAATATTGAGTGTCTATACAAACTGTTTGTATATACAAACTGTTTTTACTCTTAAAGTTGTCAATGGGCCAGATTCATTTGTCAAACGATGAGATTTGGAAATGGAATTGTGGCGATAGTGCTCTTGATAGCAGAGAACTGGACTTTATATACTAAGGAGTCCTTTCCACTTCTCTGCTCCTAAGCTTATTTTTAAAGCTAGTTTAGATTTTGGGTTAGACTACAGGCTGCAGCTTCTCAAATAATTTAAGTGGTACTACCGCCCCAAGTCACCCTACACAACAAATACTTGTGGGGCTACGTAGGGAACATTGAGGAACAGATCTGACTTCAAACTGCCCTGGCCTGTCTCTCCACCTGGTCACTGTTTACCCGCACCAGGTTGTCTCTGCGGCCACTTGAATGCTTGTGTTGCCATATTGGAAGGAGCTGTGCCAGGATGAGAATGCGCAGTTGGGAGGCTGAAGGAAAGTGGAGAGCATAAAAACTGTCCTCACATTAGCCAGTCTCTGAGTAGTCTTGAAAAGTGTTTCTGATTCTCTGTTGATAACTGCCAAAACACCAGTACGTTTGGTTATTCTTTAGAAATATTGAGAAGTGGCAAAGAAAGCTTTTTGCTCGTCTTGTAATTTACGAGCTACTTGAATAGCTCTAGGTAACCCGATTTTAATAAAAGAATAGCTCAGATGGTAAGGGAGAACGCAGTATTGATTTTTATCAGTTTTCATTATATGGGTCTATTCAGCTTTAAGGCTGTGTCCACCCTACCAAAGCACACTATGTCCACAAAATAAAATCAAGATTTTGCTGTGCTTTCTCCCCCCTCCATGACAGTTTTTAAACAGTTGTCTTGCCATGTGGAGAAGGTCAGCTGAGTACAGCATATGTTTTTGCCTAATATGTTTGAACACACTGCCCTAAAGTTTGTTAGGCTGTTGTTAGATTTTTGTTGGCTTTTTTCCCTCCTCTTGAAAAATGCACTGCTGATGTGGGAACATGAGCTTCTCTTCCTCAACCCGCCCTCTCCGCCCTCCAAAAAAAAAGAAATTGTTGATGGTCACTGCTTTGTATCCACTTCACAGAGTTAACTTTTTTGACCTCAAAGGTTTTCAATGAAGAGGCCAAACATCTGTTTTCAGACTTCTTAAAAGTCCAGGGGACGCGTACTGTAAGTTAAAAAGCACTGTCCTAGAAGAATGCGCTTACTTAAAACAAAGAGGCTAGGAAAGATTAACCAGGGGTTTTAATTTGTAGCAGTTGTTTTGAACTGATCTTTCCTGGAGTGCGGCGTGACGTTAACCTGAACGCAGTTTCGCTGTGGCTGCTTCAGGAAAGGGCTGGGCGGGTTGCCGGCTCTCGGCATGGTGCTCCCGCTCTCCCCGCGCTCGGCCGCGGGACGTGTCTGCTCTCGGTCGAAGTGGCTCATGCAACCGGCTCGCAGCTCAGCGCAATGCTCGGAAGCAGTGGGAGCGTGACGCTGGGGAAAGTAAACAGACCGACGCGGTCTGGTGTTTCCCACAGTTAAACGAAACCACACCTTTAGTCCGTGTTACCGATTGCTACACAGACTGACTTGCTGACTGCAGATGGAGGGGCAGCTTTGTTATCTGGGGAAGAGAATCTCACTTCAGGCCACTGTCAAGAGGCATTGCTCGCCAGGCCTGCTTTTCCGAATCCCGAGTGAGCTAGCCGATGAAAAAACCCCTGTCATTTTTATTTCCACTGGTAGAGTTGTTCTTTGCTGACTTACCACCCTATAGTAGCTCGTTTTGCGGGCTGCCCAATGTTAGCATAAGGCGAGCAGAAGTGGCACGTGATGGTGAACGAATCCACCCTGGTAGCAGCTGTCAGGTTGGCATAGCTGTGTCATAAAACACACTAAGTACCTGTGCAAACAATTAGTGCATCTACGTGGTATCTTGGCTTTGGTGGCAAAGCTCATAGAAGAAGCTCCCGTACCCCTTGTAGTTTGCTAGTCTGTGTTTTGCCAGTTAAAACTGCTTACTTCAGGACTGCTGTATGAAAATTATAAAAATAGCCCCCTTCATACTTTTTTTTGGCTATTTTTAACCCAGATTGTTTTCAGTTTGTAATGTGGTCCTACAGAGGCTGCCATCTGCAGAAGAGAGCATCAGATGAGAACAGGAATGAGTGATCTGTGAAAGGTGGGCAGGAACTTCTGCAACCAGCTTCTTTGCTGAAGCCAGTCAAGAAACTACGTCTTCACCATGGAGCACTTATTCCTGACAAACTTCTCCATGTAGATAAACATGGTATTTAAACTATACTAAATGTGCTGACATTTACAGCTCTATGAGTGGGAGTACTGTGATGGAAAATTATTCGAAGGTGAAGGGAAGGGCTAGCGTAGCCTCTGCTGGGTAGGAAGCTACATGATCTGCAACGGCAAAAGGCAGCTGAAATCATATGACTCTGCAGACGTTGGGAGAAGAACTGTTTTCAGTATTGAAAGAATGGTTATTGCAGCTCTCTGTCATCTATACTTTGTTTCTTCAAAATTTTTTTTAACTTACGCTTTTGTCATTTTCTTAGACAATCTGTCTTTATCTTGCCAACCGTCAACGTGCGCTGTAGGCATACGTACTTCTAATAGATAGCAAATACATTTGCTTCTCAGATTGCTGATCTCTGAACCAAAGCAGAAAAGCAAGGAAAAGAGAGAGAGAGAGATTCCAGGCTTGTTTCTGTTGCTTTATCTTGCCTGGTTTTCCTGCCTCATTTCAGTCTGAGGCAGCTCTGTGGATGGCTGTATAATTGCTAACATTGCTATCAGGTCCTAGTAGCCCTTAGGGGCTGCAGTACTTGACCAGAGCTGTTTGAGGGTTGCTGTGCTGTCCCAATTTAGGTTAAATGTCAGAAGAGTGGAAACGCTCTTTTTCTTTCTTCTCTCTTCCTGTTCTGCGCAGAAATGCGGTAATTGCTCTGAATTCCTTCTTAGTTTGGTGGCAGTGAGTCAGATGCTTCAGTGGTGTGTTTGGCGAAGCTCGCTTTTGTACGCGCACCAGTGCTGTTGTGCTCCGGCTGGGGACGTGTCCCCTCGCTTCTGTTCGGGGCACGGAGCCCCGCTTGCTGTCTGAACTGTTTGTCTGGCAGCAGCGGGGAGTGAGGTCTTGTTTTCTGTGTGATGCAGAGGGCTTTGTTTTACTGCTAAACCACTTACCTGTCCTTTGCTGCTGTACGATTTTAAAAGTTTTTATGTGTGATGGGAGCAGAACTGCTTTAAAGAGAACTTCTAGAAATAATTTTTATGCTTTCTTCATGCGCTGGAGTATTGAAGAACCGGATATCGTTTAGATGGGTAACTGTTAGTCTCCACTATCCACGTGCTGAGGGACTGTGTAGAGTGGTGTCAAAGCTGCTATTTGCAAACGTCCACAATTTGATCCATACTTGTAGCAGTTACTCAGGTATGTGTGGTCACCTGAAGTATTGCAGCAAAAAGCTGAGAGAGAGTTCTGAAATGATGTAAACTGAGGCTGAAGCAAAGAGGAATTTGTAACCATCAGCGCTACAAAACTCGTGGTATTACTTATTTAGGTGCTTCTGCCGTTTTGTGAGTGTTGGCCCACACCGCCTCAGCAAGGAAATCGGTGGAGTCACGGGAGCGTCTATGTGGTCTTTGTGTCTGAGGAGGAAAGGCGAATGCTTGGTCCTTTGGAATGAGGAGGCGGAAGGGAGCACAGAGACCAGTGTTTTCTCTGCAAGGGTGCTTGCCAACCTCAGGTCATTGAGCCCTGGACATAATGCTGCTTGAACAAATGGACTTGGTAACACTTGGTAAGACTTGTACAGATATTGAGAAAGGAAATGTGCGGATCCAAGTAATGGTGTGAGACACCCAGAAGACCCGGTCACTCTTTCTGGATGATAAAAATAAGGATTGGCATATTGCTTTTGCCTGGAAAAAGTCTGTTGGTGTTGCAAACTGTGCTTTTAAGTGGTCTGGCTTCCTTGAAACAAGCTGTTAGAGGAAAGAGTGCTACAGAGTTAACGCGCTGTTCTAACCACGCGCAGCTGTGGAGCAGGTTTTGAGCCCAGCATGCTTACTGAACGTTGCGCTGCTTTTTGTTCATGATGATGCCACTATTAGTACGCTTTACAAAATTCTGTTATCTGAAATTTGGACACATAAATCTAAATCTTAAAAAAAAAAAAGTATGTAGAAGCATCACGAGGTAAAACACTGCTTAGAATATTGTGCCTTTACTATCTTTTTTTCCTTTCTTGTTCTAACTCCTATTTTTGTCTCATCAAAACTCAATCATTATGGAAATGAGTAGTTAAAACTTGGCTCAGACCCTTCTATCCTGCATGACTGGATTGTTCTTGAGGCAAACCGATTTAATTGTATTCCAACTGCTTCCCTTTTGCATTGTTTGTTTCTATTAGGTAAATGGTCCCGGTGGGGATTGTATCTTCAATACCTTGTATGGTCCAAAGTGTTATTATATTTCAGTCTGATTCTGTTTGTTAGTATTATATTGTGCTAGGTCAGAAAGACAATGGCGTGCATTGTTTTTTGTAACATAACCAAAGTTTTCTTTAAAGTTATTTTAGTTTTGGATATACAGTAACACTCCCTGTCTGTGCTATGAATGCGACCATGTTAGAAGAACAAATTGATGCTGAATGCAGATGGCACCAGTGTCCTGGAGCTGTACTGTAAGAGAGTCTGGGAATAATAATGTAGTAATGCTGCTTCTGAGCTTAAATAACTGAGCTTATGGGAGGTTTTGGGGGTAGGAAGCTGTTTTTCTGAACAAGCTTCTTTTTTCCTTGATCGGTATCACTGGCTTTGAACCACAGGGGATGGTTCCAGGAATTGTCCTGCAATAATTGTTCTTTGAAAAACCGCTTTTAAATTTGCATTGCAACCGCGGGGCTCTAAACCGAGGGATCAAAACTGAAGCCATCTTTTGTGTCCTTTGCATTTTTATTTTTTTTTCTGTTAAATAGCTACATGTCGCTCCTGGTTATCCACCCCTGCTGTGAGGAAGCATCTTTTCGTGTTTAACTAAAGGCTTTGCGGGAACGTCTCCGGTTCACTTGTGGCACTGAGGGCAGCCCTGCCTGGCGCGATGGGCTGCTGCTGCACGGCGCAGTCATCCCGTACGGCCCCGTCTGCCCCTCCTCTGCCCCCAGTCCGCTCTCTTTTATTAAAAGGGTTTGGAAAACCTTCCTCCCTCTTGCCTGGCCCTGTTCCCGAAGGGAATTGTCGGTGAGCGGGGCCGGGCCTCTGCCCTTATCTCTGTTGGCAGAGCCGCCTGCCTGGTAGGTGGCAGCGGGGGCAAGGCTTTTCAAATGAGACTTTCCTGTGCTGAGGGAGGCCCTTGTTTTTTTGTTTTAACAGCTTCCTATTGTTTGAAACAGCAGGTTGTCCCCTCCCATGCTATTCTAGCTCTTTCCTCCTCCCTTAAATAGTTTTTCCATGCGAGTATTACTCAGAGCAGTTGCTCTAGCAGCGAGTCCTCAGAGAGTTTTCCCAAACCTCTCTGATCTCCAGCTTTTGCTGCAATAGCAGTGTGGACCTCACGCAACGGAAAGTAGCTTCTGAAGGTAGGTCTTTCTGACTTTTAGATCTGTTGTTTTAATTCAGTGCCACCACTGCTGTGACATGACTTTTTCGGCTTGAATCCAAGTTGTCACAGGAATTCTCTCCTAGACGAGGTTCTGAAAGGTAGAAAATGTTGCTTTTCAATTGCATTGTCTTTGTTACTGAGACGCAAAGGAAGAGTATCGCTTCTGTTTGTTAACATTTGCTTTTCAGTAGTCTAGTCCTGCAGTCTAACGCTGTTTTGTATGTGTATGTTTTATTTATGTTCTGCTATCTGTGCGAAAGGCACTTTCTAAGCCGTAAGCTGCCTCTGGTCCACCATATCATAGCTGCTTCTGGCTAATAGGATCCATGATAAGTTTGACAATGAAGCCAGTCAGAGTCTCTTCTCACCTTAATGTTTGTCACAGCTGGAAGGGATGTTGGCAGTTCATTTCCCGCTCTTGTTATTTTACAATATAACTATTACCTAGTCAGAAGCTCTCAGGACTTCTTTTTTGACAGTTTAGATGTGGTTTTGCTTCCCTCTACTTGTTGAATTCTGTGTTAGAAAGTTGATAATGAATTGAGGTATTAAATACATGTAGAGCTTTTATTATTCTAATGCGTTGATTTGTGAAAGTCAACTTGCTTTGGCTGGTTTCCCGATCCCCTGCCTTCTGTAAAGTGTCTTGTTTCCAAAATAAATAGTAATTATCCTGTGAATTTTGGAAGTCTACCACTACTGTTCCATACTCATCACTGCTTCAGCTTAGCATGAAGTGCATCTTTGTGTAAATTGTAGAGTTGAAAAAACCCACAAACTATTTTCATACATTTGGTGATACTGAGCAGAGGTTTTAATGCCACAAAATGATAAATCTGGTTCTAGAGTTTGTCACCAGAGGGGAGGGGAAAAATAGTCTGTGTATCATTTCCACTGCTCATCATTCAGTATAATAAACACATTCTGCCTGTTCAAATGCATTCCAGATTTTTTTTTAAGGAATCACTTCTTTGTAATCCCAGTGTGTTTTCGGCTGCCTGAGATACTGATCGTAGTCTGCCAAGGCAGGGCTCAGCTCATCCACACCTGGAAGAGGAAGTCCTGCTCTCGTTGCCCTGGCTGTAACTTCTTGATGAGTCGATTCAGCTCACTAAACCGGTGGGAAATAAAGCAAGCCCCTCTCCTCTTCCTGTCCCCGCAAAAGCGCTTATTTTGTGAGCTGAATTTGTTCCTGTGAGCCAAAGGGCAGAGGTGTTATCTGCTTGCCCCAGAGCACTCGGGTGGAGAGAGCAGAGTGCCCTCCTCCCTATTTTGGTGGCCATGAGACTTTTGGGTTAATTTGTCCATATAGGAAGGTCCCTCTCAGACATACCCTGTCTGAGGTGATGGGTCCTTTGTCTAGTACATTGTACTTGGTGAGAGTTAGAGAAGCCTTAAGCTTTCTTTTCTTTTCTTTTCTTTTTTTTTTCTAAACTGGCAGCTCAAGAAGCCTCTTGCTTTTCTTTGACGAATGCAGAAGCATTGTGGTGGGCATACAGGGGTTTATGTTCCTATGTAATGTAGTTACACCTATAGGTTACAGTCAGTAATCTCAGAGTTTTAGGTGTCTTAAAAACCCAAACGGGCCGATTCCGGGTTAGAGCGTTCCCCATCCAAGGCCAAAGAAACATGACAAACAGCCAGAGGAGCGAAGGAAGCAGACTGTGGTGGCTGTCACGATGAACAATGGTTTTGGCACACCTGCTGCCTCGCCGCTGAGCTTCTCCGTGCTTGGCAGGAAAGGAGTGATTTGGAGGATAACCAGACAGTTTTGTAGATGTTTTTGGTATGTTTCCGTCTTCTCTGAGGGAGAGAAAACAGAAGCACTTGCTTTATAATGTAACTAATGGCTGGTGAAGGCTGGCACCGTCAACTTTTGGGGCAGGATTTAATAATGCACTTACAAATGGGAAAGTCAATATTATGCTAGACCCGAGGGTCCTTAGGGGCGAATGCGGGGAGACTGAGGTACCACAGGAAGGCGGAATAGTGGGATATAGTCAAAGGAATGTGGTAGAGAAAATTATGCTTACACTACCCTTCTGAATAGATATAAACATATTTATATACTTTTATTCGAGACAAAGTTTTTCTAGTAATCAAGAAGCAAAATGAGGAGAGCTGGAACAAACGCATTTGTAGGAAGGCTCTGCAGTATAACACGGATTTCAACTCCAGCAAGAGCCAAGTGATGTTAATCAGTTGCTGTTTCTCCTGGGAGTTGCCATGGATGTAAGCTGCAAGACAAGATTACTATTCCCAAAGAACAGTGTGTCACAGCCATGTAATTTCATCCATTTTCCAGTTGCATCTTTTCAAGTTCTGATGTTTTGGATCATAATAATAATCTTTTTAACTGATGTATTAATATTTATGAATTTCCGCAAGTTTTCTATAAGTTTCTAATGTACTTGATTTGACAAGAGGATGTGTGTTACTATTGCTATCCTAACTGGTGAGTACCTGGGTCACCGGAGTATATTGGAGCCAAGAACTTGGGATGACTGGGGAAAAAAATGAGAATGCTAAAAAGCCAGAGAAGTTTTCCTTCTATTCTAGTGAAGAAAATATATCTAATACTGCACATTTTGGCTCAAGCTCAGAGCAGTTTAGCTTCAAATGGAGTGACTTCAGTTCTGATTGACCAGAAATGTAAGGTTTTTCCAGGTTAGCCACTTGGTTGCACATGTGCACATACACACACGTGTATGATTTATTTTATTTTCTTAATCACAGAGGAAGGATGCATAAACTCTTAATCTGGATGGAATAGTCTTATTTTTTCCTGTCTCCCTTACAGGTGTGTTATAAGGAAGTGTTATATGTTGTAATGCTGGTTAAGCAATGGATAATAATAATAGTAACAGTGCATCTGAATGCTTTCTTCTAGGATTGAAGGAAAATTTTGTAATTGATTTCTCAACAAAGCATTTATTGTGGTGTAACAAGCTGACTGAAAATACCATCGTGATGTGGTAACCCTTTGTGATAAGGATAGCTTTTACAGATGTTGCTTTCCCAGATGTCAGGTGATTGTTCCTTGAAGGCTGGTTGTTCTGAGGGAGAGGACTTCTTAAGAGGACAGTGTTTGCTTTTGTCCTTCTGTTGCCTTGCTGGTGTCCTGGATCTTCTTCTGTTTCTGTACCAAGTTGCTAATCTTCCTCAGACCCTCTTCGGTCAAATGTAAGAGTTATGTCCCTTCAGCAGCTTTTTGTGTCGGCAGAGTATTGTCTTGGTAATTCTGGGGAAAACAAGTTACATTTGTACAGCGTTACAATGCTCCGACGTGCAAGCCTGGAGCAGTGACCAGCTCCAGGTAGTGCTGGTGTGGGGACGGCCATGTCATCTGGACTGGGGGCTGTGGGAAGAACCAAGGCTCGGAGACCGTTGTGGATTGCCATGGCAGGATATGGAGTCCTCCACAGGTTTGAGGTGGAAGTGTCTAACCCTTCTCCTGTGGTGAGCTCCCAAAAGACTGAAAGAATTTTAACATCAAAAAAGCCAAATTTTATTTAAATAAGTACTACAAATTTTGCTTTTTTTAAAAGAGAAAATCCCAAAGAACTAGGGGAGACAAAACGGAAATAAGGTTGTGCGCAACGTTCCTGTAGCCCGCTATGTCTCTGCTTCCCAGCCTGTCAGTCACGGAGCGGCCCCACACGTCTATCAGAAGTTTTGTGCCATGTCTGAGGCCAGCCGTACCCGGCAGTCCCCGGAGCCCTCTGCTTTGAGCACCTTTGGTACCTCCCCGAGGGGGAGAGGGCAGGATGGGGCTGTACCCCTGCCCTCAGGGGTGCTACATGGCACAGCCACACTCTTAGAGGATCGCACACGCGATTACAAGCCAGAAACCAAACGCTTACATAAACGTTATCATCCTGAGACCCAGTTACATCCCCTCTCCCTGCTGGGTGCGATGGAGCAGAAGAACCCCTAGAGCCATCCTCGTCTCTTGCCCGAGACCTTTTCCCCAAAGCTTCTCTGTGCTCCAGCCCCAGCCCTGAGGCACTCTGCTGGGAGGGGTGAGACATGTCAATGTGGGCTGGGCGCTTTTCTCTACGGGGTGGCGGGGAAGATGAGCCGAGTACGTAGAATATAACATACTAGTTGAGGATGCTGTGCTTTCTAAATTTCATGTGTTCTGATCGGGACTGAGCTGTGTAATCCTTTGTGCTTACCCTTGCAGCACTCCTGGGAGTCAGTGTGGGAAAGGAATGTGGTTTCTGCCAAGACGCACGTTGCCTTTAGTTTCACAAGTGGTTTCGGCCATCGGTGCAGGATCAGATTTGGGAGAGTGACAGAAGTAGCTGCTTGCTTTTCAGTACAGCTCAGACCCACAGCCGCATTGAAACACTTGAACCACTGCTGTAAGATATTAAAACTAAATCTCTGAAGTAAGCACCCTTTTATTTACGGTGCAGGCTGAAATCCTGTTGTCTGACGTTGAGAAAGGCTGCTGTTTTCTCTAGCTGCTCTTTCGGTGTTAAACTGAGTGGCTTTAACATTTGTTGTTGGCTGGGTACTTTGCGGTGCTGTCAGGTCAGGCCTTGTTTTTGTATGTGGGGGCATGTGTACATACCCTCAAACTTTTTGTTCTGTTTTACAATAACAACAACAAAAAGTTTTATTGAGGCTGTTTTCCTCTCCATGTGTACCAGTTGGTTAAATGTGTTATGACTTCCCTGGGCACCCACAGCATTTTGTTTCAATTTTGTCTTTTATTGTCTTCCAGATTCTGAGAGAGGAACTCTTGTGAACTACCTCTTCATGCTCTTTTTCTGCCAGTGAGCAACCCGCAAATAATGTGGAAAGGCTCCTTTCATGGTATATATCTCCTCTGGAGCACTTCCTGGGTTTTTTGTAGGGAGCTTCTGGTGCCACTCAGTAGTGTCACTTCATCACCAGGCAGAGAAAAAATAAATCAAAGCTGTTGACATCATTCTTCTTTTTCTTACCCCAACACCCAACTGGTCTGTTCAGCTTGTATTATACTGCATTTGCACAGCTTCTGCTTCTGTGACCCATTAGGACAGAGCCTGCTTGTGCTTAACAAGAGTCTCTTTCATGCTTTGTGGATCTCTCCAGGCCACAGCAGGACACCAAATAATCCCTTTTGCATTTGGTAGTTTCACAGTACTTTTCTGGTGAAGATGAAATAACCTTTCTGAATGAAAACAATAACATCATCTCCATAAGCCTGGTTTTGATACGAGGTAATTGTATCATTGTTTCTGCATTTTGTAGAAAGAACAGCAGCTTTTTTTTTTTTCCCAGCAGATCACAAGATTTTAAGATACTAAAATCTGTAAGGAGAGAGTTGTATAAGTTTTAAAAATCAGTATGGAAGTACTTCCTTATGGTAGCATCTGGTAAGACTTACATAAACAGTCTATTTGGATCATAACTTCGAAATTTGAATTCAGACTTTGATTCAAAGAGGCCAGAGTTTTTTGAAAGTTCATATGCAAATCTTACGGCTTCCCCTTACTTTTAGTTCTAACAAAAAATGAAAGATCTGTATTTTAGAAGACTTGTTTATAGGATACAATCTGCTTTGCGCACATGAAACTTCCATCTGTGTATACTGTGCGTATTCTGTAATGTTTTAGGTTCTGAAATTTATTTCTGACAAATATACTGTATACGAAAATCAGAGAAAGTCCCTTTTGCCTGTTTTAGCCATCTACTTCGAATTTCACACAGTCAAATAGGTTGAACTGGATTTGAGGCTTTTTTTTTTTTAACAACTACTTGATAAAAAGATATCAGTGGTTTTTTGTTCTCCAAAATATTTATTCTAGTACATCTTTCAGAATTTCTTATACCAGAAGAATTTAAGCAGAGTAAATTGTTTGTTAGGGGCTTCTCAGTGAAAGTCAGATTTCGGGTAAGGGAGGTAGGTGCCCATCCTGTCGTACAAGGGCTCCTTCCCTGGGGCCGCAGGAATCGTTACGTGACCTTGCCTGTATTTGATGTTTAGCTGTGCGATCGGGACTGTTGTGCATTCAGTTGTCATTACCCTCTTCTTTAAAACACAGAGCGCCATGCAAAATGGCCAGTTACTCTATAAAAACATGTGATGGATTGGGGCAGCAGCTGAGGAGAGGCGCAGCATATCCATGGCTGTCTGCTCACCCAGCAGTGGCCCAGTTCGGCCAGCTCTGGTCTCGGGGTGCAGGAGCCACAGGGAAGCCATGGCAGCGTATCATGAACGCTTTATTTGCTAGTGGGAGACAAAAGCACCATGTGCAGGTTGGGGTTGTAAAGTTTTGAGGTTTGGTCATGTCTATTTACTTCCTATTTAAAAAAGGAGGGGAAAAAATGCCCTCAGCATCTTGCACAGAGAGTCTTTTCCTCTGTAATTTCCCTAAATGCATTGGTCAGATGTTTTCTTCTGCTGGTCTCCTCAATGTATAGAAAACAAGAAATGGGGCTTTGAGTTCTAATCCCCCTGCTCGTGCTTACGTGTTCCAGGTTGTTGTTGAGGTGTTTGGTATCAGGGTATGTTTCCCCTAACCTGTTTGTTTTACTCTTCCCATGTACTATTAACTGCTGTTGGATAGGGAGGTTTTGATTTAGTAAGCTTTTTCGTGTGGTATGCGCAAGTGGTTTTCCTGCTTGGGTTCTTAAGTCTTCAGTGGGTTTTGTGGGAAAATCCTTCTGTATACAAAGCCAAACGAAGCAAAAATGAGTTTTCCTGTTCTTGTTAGTTATGCTTATTCCTCTAAAACTAAGTAATAATGATGTTAAACCCAAGTTGAGATTATTAAGTGCTTATGCATGTGTGTGCACACTCGTGATTCTGCTGAAGTGTTATTTATAGTTATACAGCACAGATGACTGCTTAAAAAGAGAAGAATAATCAGCATGTTGTGAATGCTGGCTGCATGGTTTTATATTTTTATGTAGAAGTATTAATCTATATAATGTTCTGGGGTGCAGCAGCACTCCTGCTTGTCAGTTTGAGCAAGGCAGGAAAAAATGATGTAAGGATTTAATACTGGGACCCAGCACAGGCAGCTTAAAGTGCTGCTTGCTCTTTACTCTCTCTGCCTATGCTTTCTTTGTGTGAGTTCCTCTTTACTGCTTTAGTTTTGTGCCTTGGTATGTTATTGGTCTGGCAAGAGCGTGTTATAAGCCATCTTGATACGTGGTAATGGTGGTATAGATGAAACACAAAATACGGGGAATTAATAGTTTGAGAATAAGCTGTAACTATTGTTTTAATACCAAATACTATCCTGAGCTAAGAAAAAAGAGGGAGGGAATAAATGCTTTTATGGTACTATCAAATATATTGTCTGGCCCCAGCTGTTGGTCACGAGGAAGGTGGGAATTGTGTGTGCCCACCCCCTGTGGAGGTTTTTCACTAGCCAGTGGTATCCAAAAGTCCATTATGTGCCTCTGTTGGGGAAACTGATTTCTGCCCTGGGTGTTGTCTTTCCCCTTGGGCACTACCTGGAGAGAACAGTGCACTGCAGTATTTGACTTTGAGATTCTTAACACATCACCAGAAAGACTTATTTTCCACCCAAAGGCTGTCCATCTGTTTGGTCAAAGTCTGTTGCTACTCTCAATGTGTTGCTGCTTTTGTTTAGTCTGCATTGTCTTTCCTTCAAAAATGAAGTACTAATGGTGCTGGAGTTCTTCTGTTTGCTTGTTTTCCTGCAAAATCCCTTTCTTGCTTACCTGTGGTTTTTATTCTGTGCGGATGCAAGTGTATTAATGCATTCAGTTGTTTCAAACTTTACGGAAATCAAGGTATAATGAAATAGTTTAATGAAACAGAGGGGTTTGTGGTGCTGTAAAGTGAGCAGCATAGGATTTGGGAGCTGATTGCTTCTGACTTCTGTTTTAAGGAAGAAAAGGGGTATGAAGATTGACAGGAGAACTCATAGTTAGAACAAGATAGCTGTTACAGAAGAGGAAGAATTTTTCTGTTCAACAGTGAATGGCTGCAAGGTCAGGAAAAGAATGGCAGCAGGATTTCAGGATTTAAAAAGTTGTCAGTCATTAAGCCTTATGTTGCTGACTACTTCTGAAAGCTTCTAGGGACTCTTCAGTCACTGTTGGGCTGGAATTTGTAAGCCAAAATAGAAAACTTGTTTTCTTGGGTCAGTGGAATTATTGGAAGAGAGATGAGATTATTTTCTTGAGAATAAGATGCCACAGGAAAAAAGGGCCTTGAAATCTTGTTGCAATAGCTGATGGCTGTAAAATACAGACATTTGCAGTGAAAATGTTTGTTTATATATGGAGATTGAATCAAATACCGAATTCATCTTGAAGCTCCCCTTTGGAGAGCTAAGGTGCAGATTTGGAAAGGGAATAACTGGCAGCAGAAGGCTGGCTGAGCGTTTGCTAGAATCAAACCAGAACTTTCCATTTCACCATATGGTTGACAGCTGCCCTGTTCCTATTTGTTGTGATTTTCTGTGTTACACAGGATTGATTCGTGGTGTTTAACTGCTTTTGAGCACTTGCATAACATTTGAAGCTGCCGTCTTTTCCCCGTTTATCTGAACTCCGCAAGTCCAGTATGGAGTGGGATGAAAAGCAGTTTTCACCCCACCCTTCCTCCTTGTGGAACGTCCAGCCCCGAGCCTAGGGGTAGGTGGGGTGTGTTTCACGTACAGGCTCAGGAGAATAAACTTAGATTTCATGGAGAAAGTAATACAAAACTTTAGGATAAGTGCTTTGGGGATCCAGGCGTGTTAGGATGGAGGCTTTTGTTATCAGCTGGGCAACTGTGAAGGGGAGGTCTGAAGGGAGTGCACATTGGTTTGAAATGGTTTGAATTTACTTCAGGCTGGGCAGACTTTCTTAATTTTGTATATATTCCTTCACTCTTCAACTGTCAAAGAAAAGTTGTTGAAATAACAGATCCTTTGGGCTGTGTAACAGAAAGGGGGGCAGCTGTTTTGGAAGGATTTCGGAAGTAGGACACAAAGCTGTGGGCTCATCTGTCTCTGTTCCCTGTAACCTCCACTGCAAACGCCTGTGCTGAAGGTACCGTGATGCATGACATCAGTGGTTATTAATACCATGTTTTTGATAAGAGTAAAAGTTTTATCTGGGGAGTGAAGTGTGTTTTGGCAATAAGCCCCACACAAAGTAAATAACGTGGCCTTTGCATCTCTGGTTCTGACCTCATCTCTCTCATTGTTTGTCTTCAAACAGAAGCCCTTTATCACTCGATTATCCCACATTGTGCTCTTATAAATTGCAGTCTCTAAGAAGAGATGCATTCCTCCAGAAACTTCTAGATCATCTTGCAGGTTAAGTTATTTTTGATCAGAAAAGGCTGTAATGCTGGCTTTAGATATTTAGAGCTGTGTGTTTGGCTTTTTTATTTAATTTTTATTGTAATTTGTCTTTGAATGGTTGTCATGTTGTATTAGAGCTCTTTACCGGATGGGTTTTAATAGCCTTTCTGATTATTTGGGAGCCAACTGGACACTCTGAGTCCTCTTAACTGTTTTATGAAAATCTGGACACGGCTACCCTACTCTCTCAGTAGCTCTATGGGATAAGTGGCATACTTTTCCACTGTTTTGAACAAAAGTCTGTGTGGTCGTAAGTTTGCACAGAAGCATTTATCAGCTGATGCCCTTCTTTCAGGAAGGGCTGCAGAAATGACTGCTAAGGCTTTGTAACCCCAGAGAAGCACCTGCAGGCAGTTGGGAAGAAGCAGAGAGGTTCCCCTTGAGCTCGAATAGGTATAAATTTCCAGCCCTCCGCCATCACTGAACCTTCTGCAGTTCAAAGCTTTCTGCTGCCTTTTTTTTTTTTTCCCACTGTGAGATGCTCTTTAAATAGATTCGGCTGACTGTCAGGCTTAAAATCAAATGATTCAGATTAGGTAAGTGTTTGCAAAATTTCATTACAGTCTTTTGGGAGACAGTCCACTCGGGTTTTATAAAACCCACAAGCATTTTGGATGATGAAGTTGGAGAACTGCTTGCTGTAAAGAATATCTTCCTGCAGTATAAAGCTATGCGTGACCCTAGCAGCTTGCAGAGTCTCACTTTGGGCTGTTTCTGCAGAACGTGGTCTCCCCATGGCCCTTGTTGGTCTGAGCAGTTAACAGGAACATAGAGTGGGTTTGTTTTTCATGAGTTATTTGTTGGTTTGAAAAGTTGGTATAAAAACATTCTTTCTTCATAGAAAACTTGTTCAGTTTTCTCCCTCCAATCCCTGTAGAAGCATTAAGCTGTGTACCAGTTCAGAAATGCCACCGTTGCCGCTTCGGGGAGCCATAGTCCCAAGAGGCAATTTGGCCGATCAATATCCTGCCTACAGTTTCTTCTGGTGGTTGGTAAACTGTACAAATACAGTGGTAGTGACTGAAATTACTGTAGTTTTAGTCAAGGGTGTGTGTTATCCCAGTTTTCCGTCCCGTCCCTTCAGTTTTGGTTTCCGTTATCTTGAGGCAGTTTCTCAGAAATGGCCTTCATTGTGTCTTCTGGGAAACTTGCAGTGTTTGTCAGAGGCTTGCTGTACCCTTACTCTCTAAAAAAAAAAGTACATCTGTGGATTTTGGGAAACTTTGGTTTTAATCTTCACTCCAAGATCATTTTGATGGCCTTTAATAGAAACTTTCATCCGAACGTTTGGGTGATTGCTTTTGCATCAGGTAAGTGGAAACATTTCCCTGGTGTCCGAAAGACCGTTTATCATAACCTTATGCAAACTCTGGGTATATTTTCTAACAGGGTTCTGGAGAGTTAGCCCAAGGTCGCTGATACTCACAGCTTCGTCATAACTTTGCAACAGTTCACAGACTAGGAATTTTGCAATAGCAGGATGAAGAATAAGGAAGACCAGTATGAGTCTGTCGTGGGCATCAGCGGCGCTGTCAGGTGCTGTCAGTTCCTGGTTCCACCCGGTAGGCACAAGTAGCACAGAGCTGGGTAATTAAGTTGTTCCTTTAAGAGGAAGAGTGACAAATGCGTGTAAGCTTGACAGCAAAAGCATCACCGGCTCTTTTTTCCCCCCTCTTTCTCCCAGCATAGCAATCAAGACTGAAAAAAAGCATGCATGAAGCAGAAAGTTGTTTTTTTTTCTCTCTTTATTGTCCCATTTGCACTATCAAAAAATTGTTGGAGATAGAGATGAAATGAAATAATTGTACCTTTTTTGTACACTGTATCATCTAGGTGCACAAAGAAATCTGCTCAGTATTTCTGGCTAGCTAGCTAAGAATCTCGAAATGAGGAGACATCCTCAAGAGGAGGAAGTCATCCCCTCTTTGGTTGTGTGGCAGCTGACTTCTGTCGGGGATGTTCACCTTTAAGGTCACTGCCCTGTTCATTCTTTTCTTCATCCAGCCTCATGGTTATTTGGCAATGGGAACTTTTTATGTCCCTTTATTTTATTTCATCACCTTCAAGACTGAATTTAGACTGACTGGCAAAGTTGGCTGTCCTTTGGGATGTCTAAACTGTAAATGAAGGTCTTAATATTGATAGCTCTGCAGTTAAATACAATTTAATCAAAGCAGGACTTAGCAAATACTTTCATCGTTTCAGCTACATGGAGAAAGTATGTTCTCAAGCCTCTAGTTGTGAAAACTTTTTCCTTCTAGCTGAGAACAGCTGTGGAATCAGTCAACGGGATCGTTCCTGTGCTTCTTCACCGAAAGAGCAACCCTGCTGGGAGCAATTGGCGTGAAAACTTTCACCAAAATCCATTGTCCTGGACAATTCTTTCTTCTTTTTTGTTACAAAAAATATTTAAATAGGCGATTTAAATGCCATTTCTCATCTGTTTAGGCTTTCAGATGTGTTGTGGCATGTGAAAGGACAATTTGCCCTCAATGCCATTAATCTACTCTGTACCACCAGAAAAGGTGGTAGGATCTTGGGGTGGGGGGGTTTCTTATCTAGAAACACACCCATTCACACATTGAAGCATTTACTTTATTCTGTGTTTTGAAAGTTTCTTCAGAAATACAAGTAACGAAAAATAAATTCTGGACCTGGAGGTGTTGAAGGCCAGGCTGGACGTGGCCTTGGGCAGCCTGGTGTGGTGGGAGGTGTCCCTGCCTATGGCAGGGGGGTTGGAACTCGGTGATCTTCAAGGTCCTTTCCAACCTAAACCATTCGATGATTCTATGACCTCTGCTCTTATTTAACTGTGTGATAAATACTCAATTGGCAGTTTCAGCCATACCTAGTGCTAAATGGAAGCATCTCCTTTCCTAAATGGGTTGTTTTAATTCAGCTGTGTGCCTGGAATGGTTCATTAAGCAATAGCCTAAAATGTTTGGAGAGACATGAGACAATTTCTTTTTTTCCCCTTAAAATGAACAGCGATACTGGGACCTCACCAGAGAACGAAGGATGCAACTGGAGATGTTACGTTCCTGTGGGATTGGTTTAGCAAGTGAATATGAGAATGAACAGGGACTTGAACTCTTTTGTGGTACACATCTTACAGAGTGCTGTGCTCTGCTGGCCTGAGGACAGACTCGGGTTTCTTCAGGCCAGAAGTATGTGCTGAACCACGGCCAGCTTTGCTCTGGGGTTGCATTGCTGGAGATGCGATGGGAGTGGTGGCCCATGCCCTTCACTTGTCCGTTGAGCCTGTCGCTGTGCCTGGGAGCCCTCCGTCCTTCCTCAAGTAAGCTGTGCCAAACAGCGTGAATTCAAGGGAAGATCTAGATTAGTGGAGTTCCTTTCTTTTAGTATATACTCTTTATATATTTTTACATATATTATTTACTCTTTATTATAACATTTATATAACATTGTTATAAGGCTGTGCAACTTTTCAGAGATATAGTTAGCTTTTTTAATCACGCTGGCTAGATTAATTCTGTGCCTTATTCCCGTGAATAGTGTTCTTAATATGATAAACAAAATTCAAGTACCTTTAAAGTTTTTAGGCTTTCTGCCTCAGTTCATTGTGCCTCTAAGATAATGTTTTGAGTAATGAACCAAGAGCATCATTTATGCCCTTTGTTCTGGCACTCCTCCTATTTTGGTCATATTTCTGTATTAGTAAAATTTCCAGCAATGAGAATCCTGTGTCTCTTCTAGAAGAACAGTTTTCTCAGGTCTGATAATACCTTTCCCTTTTACTTAAGGCTCAGTTTTCTGGAGTCATGCAAAGATGCCACTGAGACATCCAGTAGCTACAGCTTTTGAATCTGTCATCTGGAGTGGGTTTTGTGGGTTTTGGGTCATTTTTTTCATTGGTTTTTTTTTGTGTGTGTTTGTTTCCTTGTTTTGGTTTTGTTTTGGTTTTTTTTGTTCTTTTTTTGTTTTGTTTTGTTTTGGTTTTTTAAGCACAAGAATTGTGTGGAGCTGCAGTTGTTGTCTCCTATCATTAAAATGCTACAGAAGGCTGGGAAGCTCCATCAGCAATTCAGTTGTAGCATTTTCCTTGCACTATTAAAAAGCTGTTGGCTGTTATGTGTTCTTAATAGGGGTGCAGACTTTCTCCAAAACCTCTTTAATCAGAAACAATATATGAAAATATTTTCTTCTCATTTAACTATGTAATTCTCTGAAGCTTGTGGCATATATCATCAAAATGGTATCATGTTTCATTTCGGAAAGTAAATTTGTTTTTTCTATAGTTCTGTGGTTAGGACTGTTTACAAGCTAACACAGTGCCTCGGAGAAGTAGCATGCTTGGAGAACACCTACATCTGTTGACAGGCTTGTGCAGCAGTAGCTTTCCTTTTCCCTGCTGTTTTCTTAGCAATTGTATGTTGGGTGTTTAAAGTATGGGAGGGTTGGCTTTTTTTTTCTACTAGCGGTTCATCAGTCATGGTGGAAATAAAACAGGGTATTTTAATATCAATGGTTGGATTTTACAAAAATCCTTTTTTCCTGCTTGCTTTCTGTTACCCTTTTTATGGTAGAGCAGAAGCTAAGTGGGCCTGTAAATAATCCGTGCGAATACTGTTTTACATATATTTCAGATTAATTAGGATTCCATTTTGTAGCTATTATACAACGTTGGTAAGTTTTTAGAGGTTGGCAAAGTGTGAAGCTGCCATTTCTCCCCAGAGGTCTGGTTTTGTCGTAACTGGGTGGTTACCAGCTGAAGCATTTTCTGCTTGTTCTTAGCTCTGCAAAGGCCATATAGCCAAACGAGCAAACCGAATTCGCTCCCGTGAGCCGTGGCAGTGATAAAAAGTCAGTTGTGCTAAGCCTGTGCAAATGCAGGGTAGGTAGTAAGTTTGCACGGTTAGCGCGAGAGCTCTGGCCAACTTGCCATAGTTTCGCTGCAATGACAGGCGAACTACAAAGCCTCTGATCTGATTCTGCTTCCATAGAAAAAATGTCTTCGCTTTGTTATAACTGAGACAGCTTGGCTCAAAAAAGTACTTAAAAGTTTTATAGCCTGTTGTGAGAGCAGAATCTTGTTTGAACTTAGAGTCCGCTGAATAGGTGCTGCTCACAGCTGTGCATCTTGGGCATGTTTTGGATTGTATTTTCCATCTTTTCGTAGGTGCTGTGGAAAGGAGGAGGCAGAGTGCTTGGCTCAGGGGTTTGTGTGAGTTAGCACAGAGTCTGCCTGCCTCAGCTCATTCCAGCAGCGTTCCGCTCCATCTCTGCGGTGCAGGCTCAGCCACTGCACCTATTGCAAGCGGTGTTGGTTTACGGAAATCCTTAAATTGTTGCTTGAAACTGAATTACCTCACGCAGTATGGTTGGCTCATGGTTCATTAAGGGATTGAGCAAAGAAAGGGGGCTGAGGCTGAAATTGCTTTGAAATGAATCCTGTATACGTTCAGCGCTCAGGAATGTTGCGGGACGGGCATGGTAATGGTCTGTGTCTGCAGGCTTGCAAACGCATCTGACAGTTTTGCGTGGCACACTGGCAACCAAGAAGAATATTCATCTGTATATAGATATTTTCCTGCCTTACAGCAATGCTGAGACTTCGTTAATATTTGTAGAATTAGTTTAGTAGAAGTACAAACAAAATATTACTAGAAGGGAATGGGTTAGGCTGCTCTAACACATTTGCAGATGCTGAGGAAGTTCTTTCTGTGGTTTGAAAGGAGGTGAAGTGTTTATAATAGTGTGGAAGGTGAAAAATGTGCCTTCACAGATACCCAGGATATCTTTGTAAGGAGTTATTCTCTTAGTTAAGTTTTGCTGGTGCACAAACATCTGTTTTGTATGTCTATTTCATAGTGACTTCATGCTGCAATTACTTCTTCAGAACATGTGGAATAGTCATCTTGCTTCTACCAGCCATAATGGGCACATTCAATTGTTTTTGTGCGTATGCAAAATGGGATAACCCTAAATGTCATTGGGAATGTCCCTGGAAAATGTTATGCAATTGTATGTAAAGTATATCTCGGTGGGCTACACTTGTGAGAACTTCAAAAAAACTGTTTTGCCGTGAATCTTGTAGTTCCTGTTTCTAGGAATTTCGTAGATCAAATTCTTTTTTACATTTCCTGTGGGATGAGGGCAAAAGTGAACTTGTGGGAAGAGCGGTTTCTATTGAATGATTCTTTCAGCTTCTTCATAAGCCATCAATGTCTTTTGGAAGACATTGTATATATCCTGTGTACTTAAATTAAGTAACTTTTTATAGAGATACACGTAGTTCCTGATTGAGAAAATTTGGAGACACTTCTGGAGAGAGCTGTGGGCTCTTGAGTCAGGGGAGAGCCTTGAGCCTTTGCCTTCTCCACCTTCCAAGTTCAGTGCAAAATCCCAGTTCTAGGGTAGACAAGGTGCTAGCATGTATTCACAGAATCACAAGTCCTCTTACTACTGTTTCAATGACTAGGATATCTTAAAGAAATTTAACACTTCAGGATTCTAAAGGTTAAGTATGAAAACTGCCGTGGCATTCACATGAATGTTGTGTTTTATTTTTTTGATCTAACCTTCCTCCTTTAACACTTCCGACATACTCCAGCCCTCTTGCTCTTACTTACTTTTCTCGGAATTCTCTGTTCTTTTCCATGTTATTTTATTTTTTGGGTGGAGGAAGGTTTGTATTTTTTGCTTTGTCTCAGAAGATTCAGTGTATTGTGGGAGGTGAGGCAACACTGGTCTTGGCAGAACACCACAAAACCAAGAGAGTAATTAAATGACGCAAGCCTTTGATTATTTTTCTCTCTCAAGCTTTCTGGCACGGCTGGGCATTCCGATTGCAAAAGGAGGATCAGGAGAAGAAACTTCTAAAGATTGCACGCAGAATTAGAAGAACTGTATTGGAGTCTTTTTGCTGCTTTAAAGCTCTTCGCTCTCAAGTCCTGGAGTTGCTTCTTTTTCCCCTGTGAGGATGATGTCTCTTTCATCGCCCAAGATAGATGGAACTGAAAGGGAGCTGTCAAGGTTTTATTTTGGTTTTGGTTTCTCTGCTCTTTTACTAATTGGATTTTTCCCATCTTCTGCAGGAGGATTATAAAAGGATTAGAGAAGCTGTTTCTTTGGGGGGTGTGGGAGGTAGCTGTTGTTTTTCTCCTCTCGATTCTGGGACCTCCTTAATTTGCCATTTGTTCCCTGAAGTCACTGCCTGTTTGGAAAAGGGAGAAGCAGCATAACAAATGAACTTGCTCGACCATGGATTCCTTCCCTTTGCAAACTTTGTATGGGGCTGCTTGTAAAAGAGGTTTTTGCATACATAAGCATCAAATGAAGAATAGCATCCTGGGCTGGGTTTAAAAGAAGCGAACTGTTTGTGTCCTGTGGAAGGATAAATTCTGTTTAAACGATAATTTAAAGAAGATTGGATGTTGTTCCAGTTTTGAATTTTGGTGAAAGAAAGGAAGTGTCTGGTCAAGCCAAATACTCTGCCAGCCTAAACCTGCATATTCTACGGCTAAAACTAGAAGATGTCTTGGAAAAGAAATTACTTTTCTGTGGGTCGGGGGAATGTACAAGGCATGTTTACCCCACGAAATACAACCTCTATAGCACCCAGTAAAGGTCTCAGCAATGAACCAGGACAGAACAGTTGCTTCCTGAATAGTGCGCTACAGGTAAGAGCACATAATAAAAAATGTTTCTGTGTTTGTCCTCTGTCTGTTGCAGTATTTTCTTAGGCTTTACTGTGCAACAAACACAGCCAAGCTTGACTACATAATTGTTTGTGGGTGTAGATAGAATAAAGCTATGTTTGAAAATGTAGATTAGTTGAGTTATAGAACAACTGTTTTTAATTTTCAGGTTTTCCTGGTGAAATTGACAGCATTTACATGGTCATCACTTAGTGTACCTGAATCTCTTGTTTGTGTAAACTTGTAATATATCAACCAAATATGAAAATATAGGTAGAAAGTTTCATTTAAAATAATATATTGCACAGCTTGCAGTATGTCTACTCCTTAAAAGTAAATTTAACTTTTTTGATGAACCAGTCAAGTTCAAGTGTTGATAATACCTATACTAGGTCCTTTTTATGTAGTCCAGTTTTCTTTCTTAACTGCTGATTTGTAGCTTAGTTTAGATGATTGAGTCTTTACCTTTTCATTTAGAAGAAAAACCTTTTCCTGTGTCAAAATTTAGTGGTGTGGCTGCTATACTGGTATTGTCACCATTTAGATATTTTGAACGTCTGACGTTTGAGATTCAGTCCATCTGGCTGCAGGGTTTAAAACCCTTTCTCCACCCTTTCCTTCCCTTCATATGACTTGTCTGTGTAGCACAGACTGTCACTGTTCTTGTTGGGTTTTGGCTTTTTTTTCCCCATGGGCACGATTAGTTTCCTAACTAACTTCAGGCTTCAAGAAACCCCCATGTTGCAAATAATACAAATAGAAACACCATTGACCCTCAATAGGCTTAATATGCCACGAAATACGGGACTTGGGTACAAAGGGAATTTATTATAAGAAAAGTGGGGTTTCCAGTGATGTACCCTATTAATTGCTTCTGTTAAGTGGTAAGGTGTAATCACTGACTGCCTCCTAACACTGAGTTACTGAACCTAGGTTGGAACTAAGTAGAACCTAACATCAGGTGCATGCCATACAGGAAGATGAAAGCCTTCGACCTTTAGTCTTCTACATAAACCGTTTTCTTCTAAAGCTCAAGAGAGATACGATACCAAAAATATTTACAGTCAAAGCTGAATTTAAGAAAAAACAAGATGGTAATCATTTAATAAAATACATACTTTGGGGGTTTTTAATTTCAATTTTTTAATGTTCAGTGTTAATCTGAGAGGCTCTTGAATGTTTGTTGCTCCTTACTATTAAGTATTTCTATAAACATTCAAGATAAACTCGAAAGGCAATTACATCAAAAAATTGGACTCGTTCTTAAATTATTTTTTTTTTGTCTTTTGTGAATTCTGCAGGAGTTCTTCAGGAATGTTGTGTGTAATCAGATGGTTCTAAGGCTTATGTTGCCTCCCAGGCCCTTAAGTATAGGGAGAGTTTGAGTATAAACACAGCCATAAAAATTCTGAAGTTTTGGGAAACTTTACAGATTACATATTCAATAAATGTGGTTTTAAATATAATATTAGGTAATATTTGTGTGCTATAGTTTAGTTAACAAATTGTTCCAGCCGGAAACACCTCTTGAAACCAGCACAACTTTTTTCAGAGTGCTGAATTTTTTTCTATCCAGTTGCTCTGGACAGATTAATCAGAGATAAGAAGTTCGGTCCCTCTGTGTATGCTAACGAAGCATTCAGCCAGTCCGATGCCAGCCTGGACCTCGCTGCTGTGTCCGGAACCTGGCAGGATGCGATTTAGGTCAGGACTTCTTTCAGTGCAAGCTTCTGCCTCCTGAAAGGCTGGTGGCTCTGAGGCTCACGGGAAAGTCCGGTTATTGTTAGTTGAAGCTGAAATAGGCAGCAGCAACCACATCTATATACAAGGAGCTGACCGTGAAACACCTCCGAGATCGGTATTGTTGCTATTTTACAGATACGAATTTAGATAATTGCCCAAGATTGCACAGATTTAGTGGTAAAAATTAAGAATAAAAGTCGGTGCTGTTACAGCAAACACGTTGCCTGTCGCTGTTGCTAGCAGAACATAAAAAGCCTGCTTGGTTTTATATGGTGTGACCATACGCGGTCACGTACCTGCTATTGCCACCATACCTGTCCTGAGAGAAAGGTATAACTGCCCACACAGGTTAGGGTTAAAAATCTGCCAGTAATCATAGAATGGTTTAGGTTGGAAAGGACCTTGAAGATCATCGAGTTCCAACCCCCCTGCCATAGGCAGGGACACCTCCCACCAGACCAGGCTGCCCAAGGCCACCTCCAGCCTGGCCTTGAACACCTCCAGGGATGGGGCCTCAACAACCTCTCTGGGCAACCTGGGCCAGTGCCTCACCACCCTCACAGTGAAAAACTTCTTCCTCATGTTCAATCTAATTTTTCTGCCTAATCTAAAAAATCTAAATCTAATAATTCTGCCCTCTTCCAGTTTGAAGCCATTCCCCCTCGTCCTATCACTCCATGCCCCAGTCAAAAGTCCTTCCCCAGCTCTCCTGGAGGCCCCCTTTAGGGACTGGAATCATGGCATGTAAACACACTTACTAATGATAATATTGGGCATAACGGTTTTTAGTAATTTATTGTTTTGACTTGCAAGAACTTGTTAATGTATATGCTGCTGGTGCTCCGTTTTTCCAGCGGTTAGGCTTTCTGCTCGGAACAAGGAGGCTGCCCAGGAGGTGGAAGGACAGGCGAGTTTCGGCCCCAGTGGTCAGTGGGGTGTCCTTGGCAGCGTGGGGGAGCAGTCAGGGCAAGTGCTGTTTAAGCTGGCAATGCCACGTGGACAAAGAATAGAGTTTTTTAATCTAAAAAGCACATGGCAAGAAATTCAGAGGGATGTCCTACTGTAAATTAGTGTATGTGGATGCTACAGCTCAGGAGGAAAGATGAAAATGTCACCTTGCAGTTAGATAAAAGGCATGCCATTTTAGAAGTGATGTTCACTGGCGTTAGTGTACTTCTGGGATTGTTTTTAGCATGTGGAACTTTATTCAGAGCTTTATGCAGTATTTTGTTTCATATCTTCATAAAATTGGCTGTGCTCCTTTTTTGTGTTTCAGGTTCTGTGGCACCTGGATATTTTTCGCCGCAGTTTCCGGCAAATCACAACGCACAAATGTATGGGCGATTCTTGCATCTTCTGTGCTCTTAAGGTAAAAGTTGGAAATAAATTAAAACCAATTTTTAAAAAATTTGAACAGAAATGTTTCCGATATTTGATTAATACGTATAATCAAACTTGCATCTGCAAATTTGTGAGAACAAAGGTAAATCTGATAGATACCGGCCCAAGAAACTCATAGCGCTGTTTTTAAAATACGTTCAAGCCAATAAATTGTGAAAATACTGTAGGTACAGTTTCAGATACAAGGACTCTTATCAACGGAGTGTAGATCATTGTGAGCTTCCATGTTGTTTGAAAGATTAGTTCAGCCAGTAAACCATCAGTTTGCTTTGTTTTTTCTAGTTTATCATTTGGTTTATAAATATCATACTGCATATTGTTAGTATGCTCTTCAGAAGTTACCTTTCCTTCACAGCTGCTTTAAATGTCGTTATGGAGAAGGCCGTTTAGCTTTACGCCTTTCTGTTCAAAAGGGTTGATTATGTAAGATTAAAATGTATTTTCTACTGTAAATATTGATGTCTGCATTATATGGCTCAGCTCTCTGTGGACTCTGTTTTAAAAAAAGTCAATTCTGTCTGTGGATGCAGATACAATAACTGACTGTCACAGATGCTGCCTGGACAGCAAGATCTAAATGCTAGCTCTGATTCTGAGTATGGTTATGTGCTTGAGTAAATTGTGCGATCCTACATCTCCATTTGTCTCTACCCATTAATTTTTAGCGCTTCTGGGGTTTTTTTTGCCCTCCTTTCTAAGCTTTGCTACTTCAAACCCACGGCTCCCTCTAACCTTGTGGGAAAAATAGACGTGATGCAAACACAGTGAAAATACCAGCTTTAATCTTCCTGAGCAGAGAATGTTTTTCTGAGATTGGGACTGAGGCATTTTCTTTGATCACAAATGGGTTGTAAAATCCAACTAAATATTTAAATTCATTGTGGGAGAATTTATTGTGTCACAAATTCTGTGTGCAGTAATGAAAAGGACAGACAGCGTGTCTCATAAATATGGCAAAACAGAGAGTGCAAGGTTTAAATTAAGATCATTTGAAGTTCACAGGCAGTTTTTGTAGTATAATAGCTGTCTTGCTACTGTTAAGTGACTTTACAGGTGCTCTGGTAGAGACAGGCTTGAAATGAGTTATCTAGTGAGTTGTTGGACTGTTGTTGAGGGTTTTTCCCTTGCAAAAGAACAGCAAAGAGGAGGGTATTAAAGCATGAAAGAAGATAAGTGATTTCCTTCTGAAGGGAAATTTGTCTCAGGACATGTCTGTTGAAATGATGAGACAGGATGATATTTACAGCAGCGTCATCAGAAGAGGGTGTAACAGTGGGTTAGGAGCAAGATAGCACATCCAAAGTGAGAAATGCAGCTATCCAGACAAATAAAAGATAGAGTATTAAATATATCCCCTTCCTTATAGGGAAGTGGCAAAACTTAGGCGTGATCTGGTTTGAGTTCATTAAGTTCAGTGGGGTAAATAATTTGAAGCTAATTCTTGGATCGTACCCTCGAGTATTGCCAAGTGATTGTTGGCGTTCTTTGGTAGCTGAGAAGAGGACAGAAGGAAAAGGATTTAGGAAATTACTGTGAATGTAAGCTTTTGCTGTTCTGGGGTTTAACCTAGCAGCAAGATAAGGCAAGGAAATACCAGGAGATCAGACAGGTTCTGCCATTTGAATGAAAGGAGACTGGAGTCTGAGGCATAGTTGAGAGGCTTTAGTATAAAGACAGTAGTTAAGTCTTTTTCTGAATGAGAGTATTGAAAAAGAGGAGGCGGGAGGGGGGAAGATGTTATAGGAGAAAGGAGAGGATGAACCTTTTGGAACTGGAAGTCTGGACAAAGATGCATCTGGATTAGCAGTACCAGTATGAGAGGGGAAAGTGCTACAGTAAGAGTGGAAGATGACAGGATCTCTGGAATATATGTATTAAAAGCAGACATCGGGTTGAAGAGTGTTTAGTTTTGTTGATAAAATCCTGCTTTTGATGTCTTGCTGAAGTGTGCAGTATGCTATTATAAACTTGGAAGTGACAGGGAGAGTGGCAGAATTCACAAATTGTATGCCTGCAGCCATATGCTTATTTTTTTAAATTAAGCAGCCTTTGAAAAAAAATTGCTGCTCTCTCTTCTTGCTCCCAGATATCTGTAAGGATTTTTTTGTTTGTTTTTTTCCTGTCTGAAGTTCTTACCAATGCCATGCTCAGCCAGAAGGTGTTACAACCCTTAGTTTCCAACAAAGCTATAATGTTGCACCAAATCCTCAAGAACTTTTGAACATTTTAGAAAATTTGCATCTGGTTGTGTGCAGAATTACTGTAGTTCACAAAACTCAATGTGCAATGAAAAACTCTGAAGAAATGCATAAACAAGTAAAGAGTTATCTGGACAAGTATTTCTGAACATGAGCAGTAACCAATACTCGACAAAGTAAATAAGTTAATTCCAGCTGGCTTTAATCCAAACCAAAATGTTAGTGTGTTCTCTGTCTACAGTCTGTTCTTCATGGGAAATTTCAGTGTGTTCTACCCCAGCCTATTCCAGAACCTTCAGAAAGTTTACAGACATCTATTGTAAAACTATACAAGAGAAAAAATATGTAGAAATTTGTTTGTTAGAATTTGTAGAACTGTTTTACTGCTGGTTCCCTTACGTGCGTAAAGCAACTCAGTTTTATGTTTTTGTCTGGGTGATGTCATGACAAGTTTCCACCTTTATTAACTTGTGTAAAATGTTGATGTGTGTACATAAACATTTGAAAAACTTCCCCCATTTTTATGTTGTTATCACGTCAAATAATACCGTAAAGGTGAGTAATAAAGGGTGTTGCTTAACACAAAGTGAAATTGGGGATGCAGATCTCCCCTCATCCCCCCTAAAAAACCCAAACACCAGAACCATAGGCTGTTTTGCTTGCATGCGACTGAAAAGGCAGGGATACTGAGAGATAAAGGCATGCAAGAGGGATAGCCCCAAACCGTGGGGACGATCACATTCATCTTCATAAACGCCTTCAGCAGGCAGTAGAGGGGGGGAAAGGCTGTTTCAGGTGTTTTACTTGTTCTCTGCTGCCCTCTGGATCAGTGTTCTCAAACTGCTCTTTCTCTTCCTCCTGTAAAAGTCTGTCTGTCTGGCACATACTGTGTGTGAACTTCTATAAGACAAATGGGATAACGTGCGTAATATGGATCTAATACTGCAAGCGTCACCAAGAGCATGTTCCGTGTCCCAGTGCAGCAGGATCATCCCTTCCCTTCCGTGCCCATCTCTCCCCCTGCCCCAGCCCTCCCATCTGCTCTGGAAGCCTTTAAGTGTTGTCCTGCCAGGGTAATGCCAGCTTAGCCTCCAGGTCTTTGACATCCTCTTTCTCTTGAATCTTGCCTTAGGCTTTGCTAAGATGAGGGAGAAGATATGGCTGGATCCAGTGGGAACCCAAGAATTTGGAGCTCTGTACCATTCGAAAATCTCCCATTAGGGTCTGGGGAGAGGTAATTAGCCTTGCATGCTGTCAGGTGGATCTGCCCGAAATACCTGTCCAGACCAAACGAGGAGGAGGCAGGACATGTTCGCTCTTCTTCAAAGCGTGCTGGCGTGTTCAGGTTCCAGCCTGGCCTGGGAAAGGAGCGATCCTTGGGGGGAAGAGTCTACATCGTGCCGCCCCCTCCACTCCAGCTTCCCTTCTCAGGGTACCTGAGACCTCCTGTGCTGTGCAGGGAGGGTTCCTGCTCTTCCCCTACTTTGAACCATTGCTCTAAAGGCGACCTTCTCTTCCCATTGACTTTAGAGGAAGATAGTCTTCACTAAGCTAAATTTAGCCTTTGACTAACACCAAAGAAGTTGTGTTTTTTCCACGCTTTCTTGGCTTGCTGCAACTGTTTCTAGGGTTTCTGATGTCATGCACAGTGTTTACTGTAAATGCTCAGCTAGTTCTGTAAATATTATTTGTAATTTTAAATTATTTTTTTATAAAATGAAGGATCCCAGGACAGTGATGTCATACCTGATATAAAATAACATTTTATTTTTGTACAACATTGAAGACATCTATTGCACAAATTCTTGAAGTGATTTTAAAACTTGCCGTGCTACCTGGCTATGTTTATGTGGCTACGAAATGAACCTTGACATTATTCCAGACATGCATTCACTGGTTATTTTGAAGGAACCTTGCATCAACAGCTATAAAAAGACAAGGGTGAGCTGCAGACTCTGTGCTGGAATCCCAAACACAGTTCCTTAAGATGTGGCATTATTTAAGTGTTTTTTTTCGGTATGCAAGCTGTCCTTACCGCTATGTGGTTTGCCTGCCTGGAACAGCTTTTTGATTTATTATTAATGTTGAAGTCTACTGTGTTCTGTTTTATTTTCCTTTTTCTAGAGCATGACTTTGCTTTGGTGTTTGTTTATCACAGCTGGAAGAGTGCAGGAAGGGGGAAATCCGTCCACTGTACTGAGCATGCCACAGAGAGTTTGTTCTCCTTCCAGGGATTGTACTGGGAGCTCCATAGTGCCAGGATATAGGACAGAGTGTTTTTTGTAGTTCACAAGGAAGAATGCTCTATTGATTGATAAATTCCAGTAGGGCTGGTCTTTTCTGCAATTCAGTCATGTGCAACAAAAGCAGGAAGAATGTGAATTTTCTGTGTAGAAATGATGTTGTTTTCTAAGGTGAAAACTGAGAACAATAGGGTGTTAAAAGGCTTTAAAGAAGTGGGAAGACTAAAGAAGACTAGAGTTCATGGTTCTGATTAGCCACTTGACTGAAATGCAGGGATTTGTTATGAAAAGTTCCTTGTATGGTTCAGACAGTAATAGGTTAGTTGCAAAGATTTCATCCTCTTCTTTTGTGCTTTTTTCCAAATCGGTATAGTATTTCAGGGTAAAACAGTAGTAAAAATATATAAAATAATTAGTTTTATTGTTTAAACTTTTTTTTTTTCAGTTGGCACTTTTGATTAACTGCCTGACAAATAAACTAGCAGCAAGTACAGTTTCCTGAGTTAATAAACTGGTAATTGAAGCTTCCAAATAATAACTGCCTCTTTTGATCTTGATCAAGCAGTTAATAATTGTCACCTAGTTGATGTGGACGCTCTGTGATTTGCATTTCTTTTCCTGATGGGTTCCTAAGCAAAACTTGAGGAAAGTATGTTTTTTATTTGATTTTGGTAGTAGCCAGGGGTGCCTGACTTTCCAGTCCATATTAGAGACCCTATGTTAATATTTAGGGCACAGTGCAAGTAAAAATGGAAGGGAAGACTGTCAAAGAAAGGAATAATGGAAATCTGGGTTGATTGTTATCAGACTTGGAGGTTTGGAAAGAGATCCAAAGACACAAAACCAAATAGAGCTAGAAATATTTGCACCCTTGAAGGCGAATATAAAATGAGGAAATGTGGGGAAGAAAGTGAGCTCGTGGCAATACTGTGGGTGGAGGCTGATGTAGTTGGATGAGAGAAAAGTCATTTTAGCAGCCAGAATTTTTACTGAAACAGGTTGTTTTACTGCATCAGGATAAGAGTGTGGTGTTCTGGATGAGAGATAGGTACTGTAGACGAGAAAAAGAAGTCCAATGAATGGAATAGAGTAAGAAGGTATGCTATTGAAATGGAGAAAAAGTTAAAAAAAATAACAAACCCAACAACAAAACACCAAACTGTCACAAGTGAGTGACAGCATGAATAATACTGATAGGTTGAGCAGTGAGAGAGGGATGAGGATTGCCCATGGTAATATTTATAGCTTTTGCTAAAAGGCATAAACTGTTAATGTAGGGAATACTAAAGCGTTTGGGGGGAACATTATTTTGTTCTTTGAAAGAAATACCACACCGCCAGAGCTGCAACAATATACCCATCCAGAAGGAACTTCTGCACAGTGCTGGAAGGGAATAAGTAGTTCTCAGAAAGCTGCCAAGGACAGAACTCAAATTTACAGTACACGGACACGGATCTGATTAAGTAGCTGTTGCCTGTTGTCTTCAGCCGTCAATTTATTCTTATGCCAGCCTGCTTCTACATGCTTGATTAAAAAGTCATATGTGCATGTATATCAAGTCTGGGGTTTGTTTCATCGGTATGGTTAGATACACATTGCAGATGTCAATTTACCCCAAATAAATGGAGTACTTCTTTCCTAGGGAGAAAATGGATTCCAGACACTTAGAGATAATTTGGAGCAGATCTTGTAAGCTACAGGGGGATTCGCAAATATTTCAGTTTTCCAAATCTTTAGCATTTAAAAGAGCTCTAAAATGTCAATCCCATGAATTACCTCGAAGAATAATTACTATCTTTATTCTCTGACCAAACGAAGAACAACTTGATTTATGATCATGCATGTGAATCTTAGCATTCTGAAATAGAAAGCCAAGTTTTAACTTGAATAGCGGTATGATAAAGGTTCCTATTCTTAAACCTTAGGTTGTTTTCCTTTGAAACTTTAGAAAGTTTATGTTGATTCCCCATGCTTCCCAAACCGGAGGAGATTATTTTGGGAGGCCGCTGACTCTGCAAGCCTTTGTTCTGTTGTATGCCAGAAACACACACCTGTAGTAGAAAGGACATGAAGCTTTCAGCTACAAAACTAGGAAAAAGCCTTCTAAATGGTGATAATCCAAGTGAGGCCCTACAGTAGATTGCCTGGGATGTTTAGGGAATTTCCAGATTTGGATGCCTCCGAGAGCAAGCTGGTAAAAGATCAAGTATGTAATTGTAGTTGATGTTGACTTAGTGCTTGGGGAAGGACTAGCTGCAACTAGATGGACTTCGGCAATTTATTCCTCTTAAAGAACGCTTGTGCTTCCTAGTTCTGCTGTCTCTGCTACTCTTTCCAGACCTTTGAAGATCTGTAGGGAAGGAGATATGGAGGGCTTTTTTTTTAAATTTTTTTTTTATGCAGAGCTCAGGAATGCAGTGTAACCAGAAGGCGTACTTCCTCTCTGAAAAATCCCTTGCTCATGCTGTTCTCTGCCTTGGCTTGTAGACTTACCAACGTGCCAAGAATAGGTCATCAGTGTAGAATTCAAAGTCCTGCTGCTAATTCAATATTAGTAATTGCTCATGTTTTATGTTAAGCTAATATATGTTGGGGTTTTTTTGGTTCTGCATCCTTGATTTTAGGTACTGAAAACTGGTAAAATAGGAGAGACTTCCCTTGTTTGTGAAGCTTTTAGCAGCGTCTTTTCATATTGTGGCTGCTGTTAGGGATACACTCATTTGTTTTGGAATGTAGTCATTGAGAGAGGTCATCAGTGTGATGAATATGCTAATGGCGTTTTCACTGTCTTCAAATTCAGGTGAAGAAGTTTTTGAAAGAGAACAACAAAGTTTGAATGTTTCGTATTTAAAGTTCTCATTAAGTTCCAGAAGCACTTGGAGAAAAGGTGTCATAAAAACTCCTGGGGCAGAGTCAGCAGGACTTTCCTGGTCTGCCCCAGCTGCCTTTCAGATCTGTGTATGGAACAAATATGCTAGTGATTAACAGTATCACTCAAGGGCAAGACCTGAAATTAGGGAGAGAGATCTGAATTAGATAAGTTAAGGTGATGATACTGCAGGAAATGCCACACCTGTCCATCTAAGGCTGAGAGACAAGAAAGACTTGTTCTGAAGGTGAGCAAAGAACCTATCTTGAGAAAAATATGGAAAAGGGTAACAATCCAAAGCCTCTTAAGAAAAAAAAAGAAAAAAAAAAAAAACAAACATAAAAACCACATAAAAAAACAAAACCCTAAAAAAAAAAAAAAAAACAAACATAAAAACCACATAAAAAAACAAAACCCCAACCCCCACCCCAAAAACCCTGACCAAAACTCAGTGAAAACCAAACCCCCCTGTGTTCAAAGTGCTTTTGATTCCATTTGAGGTTCTTTTGGGACTTCTATAAGCACTGTGTTCCAATGTGCTCTAAACTGCACTGTGCAATGCCATGATAAGATTTGATCTTTATTAGATTAAAATGCAATTACTCACTGGTTTTAGGACTTTTTTCCCTCGTAATTTAAATAAGTCTATAACATTGTGTACTATGTCATTACAAATTTTATGAAGCATTCTTGTATATAATAGTAGAATCTTTTACTCCTTGATTTTACATACTAGAATTCTTCACAGAATTCTTTGATGTTACTGAATTACTTCTATTCTGTGGTTGTGGTAACAGATTTCACAGTTTTCTGTTCTATAATGAAAGTTTTTTTGTTTCAATTTTGAAGGCTGTAATTATTTTGTGATGCAAAAAAAAATTAAAATGCAGGATCTTCTGAAAAACAGTTGCTTATAATCATCAGGATCACTTTTTCCTTACTGGGTCTCTTTATTTTAACCAGTAGGTATGTTACAGGTAAAAGTAAAGTATACTGTTTAAGATGGAAATTTAAAATAAGAGTTTAGGTTTGCTTGCTTGTGCTTTTACCTAGTTTGGAACCTGCACTGATTCTCTCCTCCCCAGCAAGAGAGCAGAGCCATTTCAGAGCTCTCGTTGAAGTAAATGTGGTCCTGTCCACCAGTTCCCTACGGTGAGGTTGCATGCCAGTAGTCAGGCCAGTGCCTCAGCTTCAAGATCTATGAAGTGAGGTTGATGATAACCAGAATAAACACATTTCTAAAGCACAGTCATTAATATTTTCAAGCACTCTTAAATTATTTAATGTAAAGTGCTGAAGCAGGATGGAATTACGTTTCACTGCCTCTTTTTTTTTTTTTTGAGTTTCAGTGAAAGGAGAAAATTTACTAATGAAACATGAATCTTGCTCTGTTATCAGAGCGACAGAAATTGGAATCAAGGTTGTTAAGTACAGAGACTTTGCCATTCTTTCCATTTTTATGTATGTATATATAAAAGGTAAGGGAGGAGAGGTATTGTCTGTAATCCATGAAGTGTGAGGCTTACTGCCTCACCATAAGGACTACCAAAGTAAAAATAGCAGTAAAGAAAGATGGGCATTTTAGATCTGTATTAGATAATATGTCAACTCTATAAATTGTACCATTCCTGCGGCCAGAAATGGCAGGAGCACGGAGGTTGGTTTGCTGGCTGTGCTGTGGCAGCACTTCTTCTGCACTCTTTCAACTTCTTCAAAGCGGCCGAGATTGTACAGTTTGGCAAACCTTCTCCCAGTTTACCTGCTCGTTTCCTAATAGGAAACAAATAAGAATAGTTAAAGGAGAGAAAGATTCAGATTATTTATTTCCAATTAATATAGATCCTAAGTATCCTGGGGAGAAGCTTTCTGTAATTAAGGGAGAAAGTGGTACATGAATCAACATCGCTCCAGATTCTCGGTATAGACTTGAAAGAAAACCGAACTGGCAAACCAGTTTGAGGCTGGCTTTCTCCTTGTTTGACTAAGTTTAGAAGGCAGAAGAGCCAAGTGGTGCAAAATCAAAGATGATCCTTTTTTCCTCTTGCAGTAAGAATGAAGCTTTTCTGCAATCTTTAGGGAAGTTGTGAGGAAAGTTTTATAGGGGAGGACAAGCAGAATTTTGAGGTTGACACTGATGGAGATGGTTGCTTGTCATATGAAATGAGGTGGAAAGCAGAGCAGAGTGGTGATGGAGACAGAATGGTCTTGTATGAAAATAAGGGCTAGAAGTTTCTACTTAAACTGAGGATCTTGCATACAGAATTATGTTCCTCTTTTTGTAGGGGGGCACAATGAAAGTTAAATAACTGTTCAGAAGATCTTTTGGATGTCTCGCATATACACACACACAAAATAAAAGTGGGGTTTTAATCAGTTGGGAATATATACTGAACTTCCATGCATATAACCCACACTTCAAACAGTAATGCATCTTTATAGAACTACTTGTCCTTGCAGATGATTACCCAGGTGACCTGTGAGTTATGAAGATGCAGGTTCATGGCCATACATAGGAACTGCTGTTCATATTATGCCTTTTCCCTCCTGCATGCTAACCCCAAAATCATCTAATTCTTACCCACTTCTTGGAATTACTGGGAGGTAAATTTCTTGGAGTGCAAGCAGCAGGTTGTGGCTGTTTAGGGGCTAAGACATCTGGAAAGAGTTGCTTGAAAGAGGAAAGAAGGTGTAAGACGAAAGCTACTGAGGTGGGAATGAAAAAGTAAGCTGGACAGATAGAAATAAGAATAAGAAGTGAGGAAGTTTTGGTGTACATTGTATTTGGGTCAGGAATCAAATTTGGAGGAAGATCCAAGGGAGATTGACACTGAGGGACACTTACCCCTAAGCTCCCCCCCCCCCTCCTCCCCTGGATGTGTGAAAGGAAAGGAAGGAATACACAAAGGTGGATATGATTTCAAAGGAGGAACTTCTGGGATTTTCTCTTGTGGTCCCTGTACAATACAAATGTCTGTGTGTTGTTTGATCAAAGTGAGTTAAAGGTTGTTTGTTTGTTTGTTTGTTTTTTCAGATAACTTGGGTAATGTTTTGAAAATACAGTAACTTAACTGTCTCTTTGTTTTCTTGCTAGAGTATCTTCAACCAGTTTCAATGTAGCAGTGAGAAGGTACTGCCTTCTGATGCCCTACGCACTGCTCTTGCAAAGACATTTCAGGACGAGCAACGCTTCCAGCTGGGCATCATGGATGATGCTGCTGAATGTTTTGTGAGTGTAACCGAAAGATGGTTTGACAGGCATAGATGCGCACCCCCGCTACACGATCTTGTTTTCTTGTTTTTCGTTTCTCCCCAAATTCCAACAGACCTTGGATGCGTGGCCTCAAAAAGCCCACAGAGAGATCCCCAAGCTTGAAGTAATCCAGTGGGGAACTGGTATTTGGTTTGAGAGTCATCACTAATGATTTTGAAATGGAAACATCAGTGTTATCTATTTTTACAGTTACTTTTGCATATGTAAAGCTTGCAATCTCAAGTGTGTCTTGAATATGAATTGTAAAAAAATTGCACTGCAAGAATTACCCAGGATTCTAGTTTTAAGGATCACCTCAAAAGGGTGAAAGGACATCTTGTTAGCCAGTTATTCCGAAATCATGTTTTCACAAGCTCTAGTTAAGGGAAAGTAAAAATACATAAATAAACCAAACACAACCCAACACAGTTGTTTATGTTTGTACGCTGAGGTAAGCAACAGTAAAATGGATCATCTCCAGATATTTCTGTTGCTGTATTTGTAATCCATCTGACAATTTATTTATTTTTTTAGGCTGGTTATCTCACCGGTGTGGTTGGGAGATGGCTTTTACACAAACCTTGCATCCCTAGGTTTACCCACCTGCTTTCCTTTTATATTCAAACTCTTTTCTCGGCGTCCATTATGTTAAGATTTTATCCTTGCCCACATTTCCTCCTTTTCCTTCTTTAGTCTACTAAATTTCTTTAACTTAATGAGGAGATATTTTTGTCTTGCTGGCCCATTGGCTGCTCCCCCCTTTGGAAATGATGGTGTCCATAGGGTGGCACAAGTGGGTTTGTATCCTATGTATGTTTGTATGTTTGTACTTTGGTTAATAATCTTTGTTAACAACCAAGTAGACTTAGTTGTTAACAAAGATTATTAACCAAAGTACAAATGTACTGTATTTATTACTGCAAGGTAAAACTTCTCCCAGGTCAAGCACCTGTCAGAGTGGAGTCCTTTTTATATGTTAAATCTTTCATTTCCTATACCTACCTAATTTGACGCTTGCACTGTAAGAGGTCATAGAAGTAGGATAAATGCATATGGCTATTGTGGTTCTCCTAAACTAAGTGGACTGATAATGGGCTTATGAAAACCCAAAGTATCCTGTGTTTGTGGAATACTAACATAGCAAACCAGTGTAGTTTAATGAGCGTGCTTAAAATGGAAGTAGATCGTACCAATAAAGCGTCAAAGTGAAATACATTACATCGGCCTACACAGGACCCCCTGTGGGCACAGTTATGTCAAATCTTTCTATGCAGTCCACCACTTGAACAGAGTTCTGTATGTAGTAGAACACGGGAACTTTTGATTTAGTTTCTTCCTTCGTAAAGCTAATCTAAATAGCCCATCTCACACTGCTGTGGGAGTGCCCACAAGCAGGTTTGTTAGGTTAACTGTACTGGCACAGGGACAGTTAAACTCTACAGGAACCAGGTACAAGTTCCTTTTTGAGGTTAAGCTTTAAGGCAGAGATAATTCCATAGCTTTTCACTTAGTTAACCTTTTCAGCCCTGAAGGCAGAGATTTAATTTAAATGGCAGAAGAGCTTAGATTCTAAAGTTCAAGGGAAACTGTATAGGGTCGGAGGTATTTTGCCTCATAATTAATCTTGACTTGCTTATTGCAGGCCTATAAACCATCCGGGCAGCTCATAGTGGTAGTGAAAAGAGTGCTGCTGGAAGAGTTGTCAGTAGACTTCTGCCACCCCCAGATTAACGTTGGCAACAGTGGGAGGAGAGGAGGTCTTAGGACAAGAACTCCTGGGAATTTGAAAAGAGATGGAGCTGTGTGAAATAATATCTAGAAAATGTTCATGCTTTTGTTTCGTGCAGAATTTAGTCTGCCTCTCCATTTATTAGTTCTCCCCCTTTTTGATAGAATGTAGCTTATTTGCCATATTTCAAAGCCCTCGCGGAATCTAGAAATTGATTTGGGTTACTTTGTGTTGATGAGGAGAAGTTAGTGGCAACCCGGTAATTTTAAAACCGCAGAGCTGCTGTGCCTGTTACGTTTTGTCAAATCTATTGATGCTTGAGAATTGGACAGAGTAATCAGTGACAGAATCTTTAGCTGTTCCAGTAAATAAAATAAATGCTTACCCGACATAGCATTTCAAATCAGAAGTGGTAGCCATTTTCTTTTATATCAAAGAAATGCCGACTTCTTTGTTTACTAAGCAACTTTCAGAAATTTGCAGGAGGCTTTTGTCTCTGTAAATAACACCTATAATGTTATTGCACCTGACGTGCTTTTGTGATTTATATTTTAACTTGTGTCTACATTTGAAATGATGTAATGCTTTTTTTGCTTTTTCTTCTCTCTTTGGCTAGGAAAACCTGTTAATGCGAATTCACTTCCACATTGCAGATGAGACAAAGGAAGACATTTGTACTGCACCACATTGTGTTTCCCATCAGAAGTTTGCTATGACCTTGTTTGAACAGGTGAGGTAACGATACCTCCTTTATACAAGTCACCACTTCTCAAGTTCCAAATTTTCATTTCTAAGACATGCATTGCCATGGTAAAAAAGATATAAGTAGAAGTTTTGCTGTGGGAAGTGCCTATTTAATCTTGTCAATGTATTACGTTTTCTTTCTCTTCAGTGTGTTTGTACCAGCTGTGGTGCCACCTCTGACCCATTACCTTTCATCCAGATGGTACATTATATTTCAACAACCTCCCTCTGGTGAGTTGATTTTTACTGGGAAGAGGGCTTCTCTTTTTTTATACTGGTATTGCACTTTGATCTTTACCTTCACAAGATTGAATGTCCAGAACATGGTTTATTCAAAGTTGGTGGAGCTTTGATAACTATGATAAAGAACATGAGGATTTAGTGGAGCAGAAGATACCAGTTGAGGTATGGATCAGTGTGTCAACTAGTTTATGATTCTGAATCTGACAACTGTAGTGGCAAGGACTCGTGTACGTTTTGAAAGACCTTAATATGTGAGTAGGTGAGTTAAGAAGCAAGATAAGAAAAATAAAAAATAACTTATGCTGGAAGGGACCTTTGGACTCCATCTTCCTGTTCAAGGTAGGGCTAACTTCAAAGCTAGATCAGGCTGAGTTTTGAAAACGTTCAAGGACAGAAATTCCATGACTTCTCTGGGCTTGCCTGTTCCTGTTCCAGTGCTTAACTGCTCATTGTGGTTTTGTTTTTTTTTTCCCTTATATCCAGTCAGAATTTCCTTTTCTGCATCTTTTGCCTCTTGTCCTTTCTCTGTTCGCCTTTGCAAAGAGTCTGGCTTATGTTCAGTTTCTCTACCAGCTTTCTGCGATGTTGCTCCTCAGCCATTCAGTGCGCATTCAGTACTGCTGCGCTGAGCGTGCTCTGCCCAAGGTGCGAGGCTTTGTATTTTCCTTTACTGAATTTCATGAGGTTCCTGTCAGTTTGGGCCTCCAACCTCTCAAGATCCTTCTGGATGGCAGCAGTCCCTTTCTGTAGATTGACTGCTTCATCTGGTTTAGTGTCATCTGTAAACGTGATGTGGGTGTGTTCTGATTCATAATCCAGGTTGTTAATGAACATGTTAAATAGCATCAGCCCTACTATTAAGCTCTGAGCCACACAACTCTTAACTGACTGCTGGTTATGTTTTGATCCTCTGAGCCTGAAGGTCCAGCTAGGTTTTTGTCTGCATTGTGTTCTACCCGTGCAGTCCAATTTGGCCACAAGAATGCTGTAGATGACTTGGAAACCTTGCTAGAAACCAAGTGATATTCACTGCTCTCACCTCCTCAACAGAACCCATCATTTTATGATAGGAGATAATCAAGTAGGTCAGGCATAGTTTGCCCTTGATAAATCCACGCTGGCTGCTCTGACTCACCTTCTTGTCCTTCACATGCCTAGAGATGATTTCCAGGGGATTTTGTCTGCCATCACCTTAGGTACTGGAGCGAGACTGACCAACCTGTGGTTCCTCAAATCCTCTTTCTTGGATGGATGTAGCTCTTGCTTTTTCTAGTTATGGGGGAACTGCCTTGGTCACCATGACCTTTCATTAAAGGAGATGGTGCGCAAAGCAATAGCTCGAGCTCTGTAGCAGTTCGTTTGAATGAATGCTAGAGGAGAAAAGTCTTCTCTTCTTTTAGTAGGTGGCTGCTCAGGTAAAAGCTGTTTAAATCCGATCGAGGCAGGAGTCTGTTACTCACTTCTGTCTTGAAATTTTGGTTAGGATCAAAACTTCTCGTTGTTTCCTGTCCTGCATGTGAGACATGTAGTTACAGAGCCTGGAAAAACTGTCGTGAAAACTGCTAGTTGCTCTTCTTGTGCAGATCTCTGTTAAAAGCTACCGCTTCACCAGTCTATCAGGAGTATTGTAAAGCATTCCCCCTTGTGTCTTCTACATGCTGTTCCATCGAGCTGTAGTTTTTTCTTTGGGTTACCAGCAGACACTGTGTATCGGAATACTATTTATTAGAAAAACAGGAAAATAATTATCTAAATGGTATTTAATATTTTATATGAAATATCTCAATAAATCTTAAGTCACATGATTTTCAAAATAAAGTTATATATTTACCTCTTAAACCATTTTAAGCTTGAACATGTTTTGAGCACTAGTACTCTTGGGTACTTATTGTCATCTTTTTTTCAACTTGGACAGCGAAATCCATTGGGTACCATGCTATTTTTTGTCTATAGTTTTGTTATTAAGGATGTGCTTTACTGTGCTACTTTATGAGGGTAACACAGTTACTGAAGGAAAGCATTTGGAAGGAAATATTTCGTTTTGAAATCAAGTATTCATCAAAATGCCAAAGCTTACTTTTAAGACATAAATTTTAAGCCAAACTAGAAACTGTTTCTATTTTAAGTATTACTTATTTTCTTTAAGGAATATTATCATGGACAGTGTAGTAATTCACACTTAATGATGTGATTTTTCTGTACTGCAATTTTAAATATAAAAAATGTTGTGTATTTTAAGATTCTTTTCATAAAATTTAAGGGAAACGTATATTTACTTAATGTGGGTTTGTGTTTTTTATTTAATAATAAACTTTTGTTTTCTGTGCTTTCTATATACTGAAGCAATCAAGCGATTTGTATGCTGGAGAGACGAGAGAAACCCACTCCGGATATGTTTGGAGAGCTGCTACAGAACGCCAGCACCATGGGAGACCTGCGAAACTGTCCAGTTAGTATCCTTAGTTTTGCTTTTTGAGGGGGGAAACAGGCTTCTGTCCTAGAAGAGCTTTAGTAGATTACACTGATGTGTACCTGTAACTCACGAGCATTTTCAAGGTTTAGCTCATCGTAATGATAAAAAAGGTAGGTATGAGAATTTTCTTTGGGTTTGAATTTGGTACCTGTCAGTTGTTCAATGAAGGAAGGGGAAAAACTGCAGATGTTGAGTGTTTCTCTGACCAGACATAAATAGTGAGACCAGGAATAGGCATAGTGTTTGGGTGGAAACTGAAAATTAATGTTTCGGAGAGTTAGAAACCACAAAAAATGGCGATGAGGGGGAATAAATTGGAAGTGCTTACGTTGCTCCCAGGGAATGGCCAGACAATCCGTTCCTGTTCAAGCCTGTGTTGCTGCTAGAAGTATGTGTCATGTGTTTGCTGTTCAGCTTCGCTGAGGGTTGGTGAGGACTCCAACACAAGCATTACATGAAGCTGCAATCACGCTGCTTTTATCCTGTGCTGAAAGTTCTGGGGGCTTACCTAAAGAAACAGAAATGACAAAGAATTTGGAGGCTGAATGATGATCCCAGGGCTGGAGCACCTCTCCTCTGAGGAGAGGCTGAAAGAGTTGGGGCTGTTCAGCCTGGAGAAGAGAAGGCTCTGGGGAGATCTTCTTGCGGCCTTCCAGTCCCTAAAGGGGGCCTACAGGAGAGCTGGGGAAGGACTTTTTACTCGGGCATGGAGTGATAGGACGAGGGGGAATGGCTTCAAACTGGAAGAGGGCAGGTTTAGATTGAACATGAGGAAGAAGTTTTTCCCTGTGAGGGTGGTGAGGCACTGGCACAGGTTGCCCAGAGAGGTTGTTGAGGCCCCATCCCTGGAGGTGTTCAAGGCCAGGCTGGAGGTGGCCTTGGGCAGCCTGGTGTGGTGGGAGGTGTCCCTGCCTATGGCAGGGGGGTTGGAACTCGATGATCTTCAAGGGCCTTTCCAACCTCAACCATTCTATGATTCTATGAATCTTTTTATAGGAAATTTCTGATTGTTGACAGTGGTTTTGGTTAGCTAGGCTTTTTAGAACAGTGTTTCCACAGTTCATCCCAGTTTCCCTGGTGGTTATTTCTATTGAGGGCGCTGTGCTTCCTCTGTAATAATAGCATGAGAAAATAATTACTTATTTCTTGTAAAATCTTTTCAGCAGTACCATGCTATGGCACAGATAACAGAACTTCTGGTACCAGTCACTGTAATCAGGTGTACAAGATCGGTTGTTTTGCCTAGATAAGCCTCTGTTCAACTTCATTACTACCTTTGAGTTTGAATAAATTGGACTGTTGATCAAAGTGCTCTACCTGCATCATACAACCAAAACGTTGGTCAGAGGGAAGGAGAAAAGGGCTGCTGCTTCCCACTGACAGTGGAGGGCTTACAGGCTCCACCGTGTGTCTGCAAGAGCTACACCAGATGAAGGAATCATCACAGGAAATTTGAGGGAGTATTGGTTGGTTTTCTGAGTGAGGTTTGCTGTTCAGAGTGTGGGAGATACTGGCCAGAAAGTGTAGGCTATAGTTGTTGTGAGTGATGACTGGTGTTTAACCACTTAAAAGAAAATTACTGCATGTGTCCAGTTGATAGTCACAGGCTGCTATTCTTAAAAATGTTCCGTTCTGCTCTGCAGTAAAGGCCTGACAAAATTCAGATGAATTAAGTCCATGTATCAGTTGGGTTAAGAAAAACAATTTTTTTTTCCTGTAAATATAAAATGATTTTTTATTTTTTGTTAAGTCATAAGGGCTTGATTTCTAAAGTAAGAGTTTGGTATCTTGTTCTACCTTTTAATTTGAATATGTCCAGATCCAGGGCTTTAGATAAGTATGCAAGAAGAGTTATCATCAAACTTTTTTACATATTGATTAATAGGTAGAGCAGGAAACAGCTGCATAATTGCTGCTTCATGTAATGCTACTGTTAGATGCCTCACCAGTCCTCAGTGAAGCAATACAGGCTCTTAACAGGAATGTCTTGTGTGCCTATTCCCTGGGGGCAGCGTAAGTATTTCCATTTCATCCACCCCACTTTCTGTAACTTATAACTCTGAAACACTCACTTTTAGTCTCCATCGAAACATTATTTTCTTTTTTTTTGAATATTGGCAAATAGTGTCTCACTTATCTGAGTAAAAGAAATGAAGATACCGTATTGTTGTTTAAAGGATTCTTATGAGTCCAGCTATTTAATAACCAAAACGTGAGAAATTGAATAGAAAGACATTCTTTGTCAGGATAAACTGCTATTTAACTGCGAAATAATCAGATGGATAAAATTGCTTGCCAGTACTTGCTGCTCCTTTCTTTATCTATTTGGGAAATTTTTCTATTGGGGCTTAGCTAATGCTGGCCTAAAAGTCCTGCAAAGGAAGCCTTTTATCAGGATGCCATATTCCCTCTGTCTTGCACAAAATGCTGATGTTAGCTAGCTGAAGCAAAGATGACAATTTGAGAGTAAGATAGGTTTGTTGTGAGGTAATCCACAGGAATGCTTATACTTTGAATGACCCTTGCAAAATATATGTAAATATAGTGATCTTAATATTATAAACCTCATATCTACATTTAAACATCACAGTCCTCTAGCTGTTAAAAAAAAAAATAAATATCTGTCTTCATTGCCTTGTTGTTAAGCTTGTTTCTTTCTGGTTTTTGATTTTTTTCATTTTTGTCTCTCATTGATAATTGGGACTGAAATTCTCGTTAATTTACTAGATTGCTGTGGGGAAGAAATGCTTTATGATCTCTTCCCTGGTTGTAGTCTCTGAAATGATTCTATCCGATTGTTAAACTGGTCTCTGTAGAGATGAGAAACTATTCTCAGTATGAAAATGTTGTTTTTTTTTCTGGAATCTTGCAGAGGTACCTTTGTGACCTGCGACAGGGGGGAAGTGAGTGTTGCAAAGGGGCTTTGTCATAGTTGTGTGTGCGTCCCCCGCCCCAAAGGAAGATAATGCACTGTTTGCTAAAATTACAGTGATAATCTCTTAGTTCAGGTGGTGAACTTTTTCCATTATGCTTTAAAGATGCCCACAATTCCAAGAGGTGATGGATTGGAAGGATGACTGGGAAATGGCTTAGCTTCACAAGCAAGCTTATCTCTGAGAAGTACTCTGGCCTAGAGAGTGAGGGGGAACTGGCCAGTCAACAAGCACTGCTAGTTATTTAAAAAAGAAAAAATGGAAGGGGAAGGGAAACAGGAAATAAGACACGAAGAACTGCTCTGTGTTAGTAAAGCACATCTCACTCCTGATGTTCCAGCTGCTGCTCTCATATTTATATGAATACTGACCTAACTAAGATGAGCTGCTCGAGGTACCTTGTAGAGCAACCACCCAATTTTAACAGCAAAGCAGCACCTTGAAGGTTTTTCTGACACTGTCATGTAAATTATCAGTCTCTGTAAATACAATTTTTAATCTGAGATTCTGATGAAAAGAAAGTGAGATTTCTCTCCAATTCCTAAGAATGTTTTGGGGATCTTTCATGTGTGCTTGCTTATTTTTTTTTTTAAATAAGCCTACTTTCGCACTATACCTTTTAGTCATTAATTGCTGTATGAGGAAGGATCAGCAGTGTTCACTTTAAAGCTTGTGAATACCAGATAGTCTTGATAACGCTTCTCATCTGTGACAAAGAAGTTCATATCTTGACACTGAGCATATTATATCTGCTGTGTTTCACCACCGCCTCTTTGGAAGCTGTACTTTTGGAACTTACACTTGTTAGTGCCTTGCCCTAACATTATAATAAGAGTAGGATTATATTCAATGTTTTGTTTTATTTAAATCCTCAGAGTAACTGTGGGGAAAAGATCCGTATTCGTCGGGTGCTGATGAACTCTCCGCAGATCATCACCATTGGCTTGGTCTGGGACTCGGACCACTCTGACCTGGCTGAGGATGTGATTCACAGTCTGGGCACTTGCCTTAAACTGGGAGATGTGAGTTTTTTGTATTTTGGCACCACCTACAAATGCAGTCTTTCTTATGGTAGTCTATAGTAGCAGATTGAGAAAAAATAAAGTCGCCACCTTTACCTTTTCCACTTCTGTAGAGAGAGGAATAGAGGGCAGATCCAAGGATCTGACCTGTTTCTGAATGCTTCATAAAACCTCTGAAAGTACTAGTGTAATTGCAGATTCTCAAATTTCTCGAATTTCTGAAATGACTGCAAATTAAAAATTATTCCAGAAAACAAAGCTTGTCTGAAACAAAACCATGTTTCAAGTGCAAGGAAATTTTGGATTGGGGTTTGTGCCATTTCTATGAAAATACATTTGTACTCTTTCATTTTGAAGAACAAAGTTTATTTCTATTTCTTTTGAGGGCAAAATGTGGTTGGGGGGGGAGGGGTGTTGACTTCTTTAAATCCTTTTCTCATTGAAGTGTGTGGTTGTAACACTTAAGAGTTACAAATAACTGAGCAGTCTCTGAGAGATGGTGGCTGGCACTGTGTGATTGAATGATAGATTCAATTAAATAGTGTTTGGCATCCAGAGGTTTGTCCCCCTAGGATTCGCTTATTCTACATTAGCTGATGCTTTAGAGCTGAATTATTGGTGTACCAAATTGTAGCTGTCTCTTATTGTAACATTGAGGTATTACATTAAAATAATTAATATATATATATACACAGATATATTAAAAAAAAAGTACATTGGCCAATACACAGTGTACCAAAATTAGTGCAAGTTAATGGAAATGTGGTTATGAAACAGTATGGTCCTTGCATAGTAAAGCAGTAATGCACTAAAAAAATGAGTCCTGTGCATTTTAAAGTGAAATACGGTCAATTAAATAGTCAGAAAACATTTTTTTCTGTGTGCTCAATTCTTTTGACCTACTAATGTCTTCAGTTCATCTTTTATGTGATGTTGTCATAAATTTGTCTTTGCTTAAGTCGGAATAAATGCCAGCTGTTCACTGTCAGAACCGCTTTGTTGCCACAAAGCAGAGAGGAGTGAATGTTTTAAACAGTATTAGATATAATCAGCAAGCATGACACAGAGAATACAAATTTTCAGAATCGAACCACACTTCAAATTCTGAAAAGGTATTATATCGTTGTTGTAAATGTCTTCCTTAAAGTACAGCCACAGTCTCCGAGACTGACTCTCTTCTTGAGCATTTAATGAGTTGGAAAGAGTCCGTTCCTGGTCTATGTCACTGGGTTTGCTTAAACGTTGGTTAATTACTTAGGTATTTATTGCCTTATTTTCTCTATCTTTTGAAGTAAAAACCTGACACCTCTCTATAGCACTTTGGGGTCTTCAAACATAAAGCAGTATGTAAAATTCTGGGCGCTTTATTAATTTTTCCTTTCATTTTTACCTCCCTTGAAGCTCTTCTTCAGAGTAACTGATGACAGAGCGAAACACTCGGAGCTGTATTTGGTGGGAATGATCTGTTACTATGGAAAACACTACTCTACCTTCTTCTTCCAAACTAAAATCCGCAAGTGGATGTACTTTGATGATGCTCATGTCAAAGAGGTGAGAAAATAATGTTTAGAAAAATGTTAGAAATTTGTTAGCTACTTGTGTGTAGATCTGTACCGTTTTCTACAGATTCTGAGAAATTTTGGCTATTTTTCCACTCAAGATCCAAAACTCTGTTGCTCCTTTTTCTGAGGAAAGTAAAATAAAGCACTCTCAAAAAAGCATCTCAGAAGCCCTGTTCTTAGTTCTGTGCTGTTGGCTGCCAGTCTTGCTTTTATGCTTTTGTTTGAAAACCCACAGTTTGCTTGTGCGCGCAGCTAATATACGTCTCTTTCTCTTGCTGACAAGTGGTATAGCTATTTAGTGCCAGCATTTTGGGTTCTTTGTTGAAGTATCTAGATGCCAGTCTTCCCTAGTGGTTGCTGCCAACAACAGATTTTCCGCTTCTTCTGTTAGTGCTTTTTTTTGTTGTTTTTTAGCCTTTTCACCAAGCGGGAGGTCCTTGACATTAAAGATACCAGTGCTGGGATCTTGGCACACCGCTATTACATCCCATTAGTTTATTTGGCATTATTTCACACCCCTCTCCTTTTATTCCTTCTAGTCATGGAAGCGCAGAGATGAGAGAGGAAAATTTTCTCCCGTAGTCGTGCCAAGCACAGTCTCAAAGGGAAAACTCTAATCCTTGCGTTTGTTCACAGTCACATTTCTCTGCAGCAAAACTTTGCCGAGGATAGGTACTGCAGGGCTTTAGTAGAACGCTCGTGTATGGAGCAAATTTGTTGGAAGAGATGTTCAGTGTATTAGGTGAAAGCTGTGTTAGTACATGGGGGAGATTTTTGAGATTAGGATAATTATATGAATTACTGCCTGGCCTGTCAGAGTGCTTGCAGAGGTTCTGTAACAGCAGAAATATTCACACACCGAAGTGGTTACCTTTGGCTTGAATTTGCTGTCATGCTGTTGATGTCTCTTGTTGTCCGTTTTGTTTGTGCTGATGGATGCATTAAGAAATTTTGTTAACAATTTTTTTTTGACTGATGAGAAGTTAGAACATTTCAGAGGACGAAAAGCTTTTTTTATGGAAAAAAATAGTCTGAAAGGGAAAGATTATTTTTGTAGGCTTATTTTTAGCAGGAATTGTAATTTTTTTTTAGCCATAAGATGGTGAATACCTTGATTTTAGTTGGGTTGGTTCCAGAGCTTTCTTGGTGAGTCCAGTTCAATGCTGGATATGGGAGGAGTTAAAGAATGTCAGTGGAAAATCAAACTCTGAAAGAAGTATGAGGGGAAAAAGAGAGCTTATTATAGAAAATGGTGACAGAAAACCTTTTTGTGCGTTTTTTTTTGTTGTTAATTCAGATTGGTCCAAAATGGAAAGATGTTGTGACAAAGTGCATTAAGGGTCACTATCAGCCTTTGCTGCTGCTGTACGCAGATCCAAGAGGAACTCCAGTGTCCACACAAGACTTGCCCCCTCAAGTGGATTTACAGCAATATAGCAGGACTTGCTATGATAGTGAAGACTCGGGTAAGGAGTCTGGAGGATATGCCTTATACCTTTATGCTGTAATGCTGCATGTGAAAAGTTTTTCTTCTGTTTTGGATGTGTTTTTGTTAGCAGGAGTCCTTGTTGCTTGTCAAAGCTGATCTAGAATTCTGAAAAGGACGTCCCGTGTTTCACCTTTGAACCTCTCTCTCAGTCGAAGGCTCTGTTGATTGTTTGGGTAGTAATCTTTTCCAAAAAGTTTTTTGGAGAAAGAAACTGTAAAAAAAAAAAAAAATAAAATTGAAGGACCTGTTGTGGTGTGAACATAGAGAGGAACAATAACTGATGACTTCAATGGCTGCGTTCATAAATCCATCAGCAGTTTTAACAGGAAGGGAACGAGACCAGAGATGCACGAACACATAAAAATTAAAGGAAGCTGCAGAATTAAACTCAGGAGGGAAGTTAGGGAAAAGAAATATTAAGGAAACGTTGTAAATGAGTCCTTTGCTAGGTTGGTGAAGGGATGTGGGGGAGGGGAGAAGAAATACCATTTTATTAAAAAAAAAAAAAGAGGCAGAAACAATGCAGCTTATATTCAGCCTTTGGCTTGTCTCTTACTCACACCATTGGGGGTTGAAGCCTCATTTAAAGAGGAATAAATAAAAAATGAAATATAATAAATTCTGAGAAAGAGATGCAATTGCAATCCAGGTAGAGTGAAAATAAAAACCGAGTCTAAATTTATATTGTAATGGCTTTGCAAAAGAAGATTGTTTCTATTTTTGGATGTTTGCAGAGAATATCCTGAATTAGAGATGGGTTTATAAGTTGCCAAAACCAGCAAGGCAAGACTAAAATCAGAAATACAACCTTTCTTCCAGGATTTTAGTCTATTTATACAACTGTAGTTCCAAGAATATTTTACGGTTTTCCTGGCCAATAGCTAACTTTGTGCTTCCTGGTCAATGAATCTGTAGAGAACATCTGCTGTCTCCTTATTTATGTGTTGACAATCTACCAGTAACGAAATAAATCTCCAACTCCTCTTAAAAATAAATGCAAATAAAACCGCTGCTAAGACGACCTTTGCTTCTCACTTGACAAGACGCCTTGCAATTTATAAACCTGTCTTCCTGTTCTGAAAAAAACGGGAAGTCTGGAGGAGGGAGAGGAGGGCCTTCAGTGCTATATATCAGTTCTGAGAGCTCTACAAGCTTCAGGTCAATATACGCCGTAAATTTGCCTTGCTGTTCTTGCCGGTCGATCTTCAGGAAATACATAGATAACCCTTCTGCTTGTTGTCTCTGCAGTATCTAATATTATTGTGTTCTAAAATGATTTCAGGAAGCTGAATACAAATATATATATATATATAAAGGTGCTTCCTTTCAGATAAAATTGGGAAGGCGATAGTGAGTAACCTGCTCTTTCATTTCAAAACACTTGGTGAGTCCTCAAGGCTTACTCCTGTAGTCTGCGGTGTCCAACATTGATAGGAAGCTCTTGAGATAGCTCATCTTGAGATGAGTGTGAGATACTATAGGTTGAAGTACCAGGAGAAATCATACCCTACATGTTTTACTGTCAAATAGAAGTGAATTATTTTGTAGTCTTGTTAATACCCAGAGTTTTCTACCCTCATATACCTTTTTCAGAATGGCTTTTTTGTCTAAGTGTAACTACAGCTTCTTCTGGATTCCTCAGTGTTATCAGATATCAACAGCCCATAATTCAGAAATGAACAGAAATTGCTTATTCTTAAGTTGTTAATCACAATATTGTACCTAAACTTTTGTCAAGGGAATCTGATAAATGCATCTAATCACATCAGATCTGATACTACAAACTATGGAGGAAAGGTTGTCAAAGATGCTGGTGGGAAATGTTGTGAAGCTAAGTGCAAACAACTCCTCCTAATTTTCTGTCGAATAAATACTTGAGTTTACAAATTGTTTTCTAGTACTCAGTTCTACAGCGCTGATTCCTGTTGCCTACATTCACCTTTCTTTCTGTGCCTGTCATCTCCATTAACAGCTGTATTCTATATTTCTTTAGACCAATAAGATTTTTAACCCGTAAGGAGGTGGGGGGAAGTTTCTGGCTCCAGAAGCTGTTAGGCATCCTTAAATAAGGTATCAACTACAGGACTTGCTCTCAGGGAAAACGCGCCATGCCCTCAGGCTGAGTGTTTGCAATTAAACATAAGAATGACTTTCTTGAATTTCTTTTTTCTTCTTTAATTTCTCCACTGAGAAATGAGTATGAAATGGATATCCTGTATATTCAGGAGTGTATACATCACATACATAAAATGGCCAACAGTCTTTAAACTGTTCAGATTTTTACTTTTATGTACTGAAAGTGGTGGGAGGAGGTTGTCTTTTTCTCCTCTTTGAATGGGTTTAGGAATTACTGCACTGAAGTTGAATCATGATGTTTCAGCCTTTTAAGTATCCCGCTTGTGCAGGGGATCAGTGCTAGCTTTTTGACAAGGAGCGGGTTACTTTGCTTTAGATAATACAATTTCAGTATAAAGTTTTACTAGATAAGCTTTTGATTCATAATAGATGGAATGTGTTAATTATTATAACTTGTGATGTTCTTGTTACCCTTATTAATATTTTGTTCTTGACTAATTTTTTAACTTTGACTTCCCCTGAAGCGGTGTGTTTCATATTTTAGTTGCACTTGACGGTGTCAAAAATTAATGAAAATTAATTTCAGTGTGGTACTAATGTGTACTTTCAGTCCAAGGGATGTAGTTTAATTTTGCATAATAAAAGGATTTGATAAATTCGGAGTTACCGAAGAGAAAAAAAAATAAAGGTTTGCAGAAGGAATGACACTCTCTCCGCCTTTCCAAAGGAGAGGACCTTTCCCATAAGCTCTGGCATCCTTGAATCTGAGTTTGTATGTTTAGTACTCTGTTTTTCTGTTAAATTCTGTGCAGTTACCTCTGTTTTCTTTTTTTTTCGCCTCTCCTGACTTTTATAGTAGCCCCAGAAGACTGAAATTTGACATTGCTTCCTTCCTTCCCTAGGGAGAGAACCTTCCATCTCGAGTGATACCAGGACAGATTCCTCTACAGACAGCTATCCTTATAAACAGGCGCACTATGAGTCTGTGGTCAGTCATTTCTCCTCTGACTCGCAGGGGACGGTCATCTACAATGTGGAGAACGATGCAGCTTCACAAAGCAGCAGGGACACAGGTAGCATATACCATTATATCTGGGTGATCATTGTCATTAAATATGATGACTGCAGTGGATTCCAGTGAAAAATCTCTGTATATGCAACCTATGACAGAATAGTGAACAGTGTTTAGTATCCTAAATGTTTTTGGTTTGTAGTGAACCGTTGGCATTCACAAAAAATAAGCACAATTTTAAATGTCTTGTTGGCTTCTATAGGTTTGTATCTAGCCAGACAAACATTTACAGACATGTTTTCTGTTATCCACAATCCTACCTGCTCTCTTTGTTGTACAATTCTGTAAGTTGGAGTCTGTACAGTTCCATTGTACGGTTTGGTAAGTGTTTTGTGTGCTATCTACTCATCTGCGGGCAGTTACTTCATTTCAGGAGTTGCAGCTGTCTGGGAAAGGCTCTTTCATCACCAGAATCTCTCATACTTGGGCACTAAGGACTGTCTGTGTAAGTGGGTGCTGGTAGTATTTAGTGAATCGGGGAGGAGCAGTAGGTGATTTCCTGCCTGTGTCATGGAAGCAAGTTAAGTGAGAATCTGCAATGAGAAGACAGTCTGTATACGTGTTCCTTTGGGCAGCTGAACCGTCTGCCTGAACACTCTTTAGTTGAAAAGAGGTTAACTGGAAGTCTGAAAGCTTAGATCATCTCTGTTATTCATGCCCAGTGTCCCTAGTTAGCCTGTTTCTGCATACAGTAACTTCCAACAGCACTTCTGAAGAAGTAGTGCATGAGTTAAGGTCAGACTTCTGGAGCATCAGAAATACAGTCTGCTAAGTCTGTTTGAAAAGTTACTTGATTGTTCCTTAAATAGACCTCCTAAGAAGACTTAAGAGTTGAATCAGCAACTGTTTGTTGCACCAGAGTGTCAACAGCTATAATACCACTTTGTCCTTTTAGTTGCAAAATAGTTGCTCTCCTGTATTATGACAATATACGTGTATTCAGTTCATTTGAAACAATCTATGGTACAAATGTTTTTCACATCAAAATCCAGAAATAATGTTTCAAGTTGGTTTTCCTTAGTACTCCTTGGTTCCTCATCAGAGGTCCAAGTAACTGTAATACATGGTTTTAGATAGCCTGACAGTACTTTTAATGTTTTAGCAAATACTTAACGCTGTCGGTTCCAGTCTTAGTCCTAGGTAGAGTGTGAGAAAGAAGGGAAAGTTGGAGCAGAATTTGAGTGATGAGGAAAAAAAATTTCTGTTGATCTTCAGAGGACAGTGAAGACAAAATTGAAAGTGCTAATGGAATATTGTTGCTATAGTCTGCAAAAGTGGCACAGAGTTTATTGGATTAGGTTCTTCCCCGCAAAATTTGCGGTGCAGAAGTCAGCAGAAAAGAGAGGGTAGGGGGATGGTTGCAAACCTGTAAGCATGAAGTTCGGCATGTAACCTTTTGTTCTGTCATTTTTAGTGACTTTGTCCTTTTCTTTTTCTTTCTTCTCCTACTGATTCTATCCTATGTCATTTCCTTCAGCTTAGCCCATCTCGCCACCTAAATTCAGTTGTCCTCATCTTCCCTGATTCAGCCTTAGCTGTAGTCAGTCTGTCTCATTAGCTAGCCACCTGCCTGGGCATTTCCCCTTCTTTTTACCTACCCAAAACCTTTCCAAAAAAGTCAGTCTGCCAACTCATACAACTGCTCAGTCATCAAATGCTGATCCGTGGGGCTATAAAGAAGCCATCCACATTGACCTCTCAACTGAATCGTTCTGGGCAAGAGCAGGATTCTTCATTTAATGGCCATTTACCCACTACTCCAGCCCAGAAAATTATGGACCCTATCCCACATCGTCCTCCAGGGAAGGACCACCATTGGGTTGTATGACCTCAGGCACCCGGGTACTTCAGAATGGGGGCATGAAGAGTGGCTGCAGAAGCCCTCTTGCTCCTACCAACCTGTGCTGCTGAGAAAAATGTGCGTATTCTGGCTGCCCTATTCATGCAACTGAGATTTCAGCGGGAGGGAGTAAGGGGCATTCTGTCTTAACCTGTTTGATTTCATTCTCTTCTCTAACATTTCTTAGACACGCACACAACCCCTACAAAAACAAACTTTTCCTTTGAATATCACTGTTTGCTTATGAAGCCATCCCACCTCTGGAAGATGAGGTATTTAAGTGATACACTCAGCAAGGGACACCTTTTAAGCATGTGATTGGGCACCCAGACAGAAATCCTTGCTTGTTATTTTGGTGAATTGAAAAAAAAAAAAGTGTGTAAAGTATTAGCTAATATTCTTGGGATTGTAATTCCTATATTCATGCATTATGTTGGATTTGGTATTTGTTCCAGAAGGTTCAAGTAAAGACAAGAAAGCCTATATTATGCAAACTTTTGATTCGTGGCATCTCCTCCATGGCTATTAAACTTCCAGTGACAGGAGGATAAAATTTGTGATTTGCGAAAGGAGGAGAAAATATTCATGCAGAGCTAGCAGCCTTCATTCTACGAGGCTGTTGGGCTCCGATTACTCTATGCAGACCCTAAGCTCACTCCAGTGGTGCTAAATATCTTTAAATAGTCTCTGTTGCAGTACTTGAAGGCTGCTAACCAAGAACCCCCTATCGGGTTGAAAGAACTTTTTTGGGGGGGAAGAATGTTAAACTAGAGAAGCTGTACACCCTGAAGCGAAACATAATCCTCATCTGTCTTGAGGGGAGCCACGACAGGGTGTAAGATAATGCTGTTCTTTCAGTCACTAAAAGATGTGTGATAGTCCATGCTGTGAAGGAAAAACAAAATTCTCCCAAAGCACTGACTCGCGCTCAGTCACCTAAATGTTGCACATCTATCTTCACTGCGGACATTTCTCTTGTTTCCTTAATTTCTTTTCTTTTATATAATCTGCTTGTTTCTAAAGAATTTGGCTACAAAATCGCTCTCCTCTTTGCAAATGAATAGAACCGCGTGTTTTGTGTAGCTTGCTGTTTGTTGTTTGGATTCCTTCCCTCTCATTTATTGTGGTATCTTTGTAGCAATTGTAATTGAAGTGAATTATTTTTTCAACTGTTGAAGGTACAATTTTATGTGTAAAGTCTGCTTTAAATGTTGCTGATTTTTATGTTAATGTCTAGAGAAGGGGGAAGGCTCAGAACAGCCAGCTATGTGGTCTGGGGGCTGTTAATCAACTTTTGGGTAGTAGGGATTTGCCTTTCCTATCATCCTATGCAAGGTGAAAGTTGGTGATGATAAAGGCTAGAGAAAAGTCTTTGTAGCTTATTCATAAATTCCCTTCTTATCCTGCATCTCTGCTTGGGACTACTCACGTGAGTAAAGCCATGCGTGTGTTTGTGCTTGCAGGTTTAGGACTGTGAATGTGTGAGCACCATAAAAGTAAGAAAAGGCAATACAGAAAACTTGTGGTGTCAAATACTCTTAATTCACATTTGATGTGAAGAAATGGGGAACAAATTGCGTGCGAGAGAAAATATTAGCACTCAGACTGTAGTAAGGGTACGTTGTCGTGTGTCAGCTGATCCGTGTTGATGGTTTGTGTGTATGCTCTTAGCTCGTGGCAGATGTGAATTAGCTGGCTTAGCCCTTGAGAGTCAACTGAGGCTTCTTCTCTGTAGACTAAGCTAACTCACATTACTTAGTATTTGCTACAGGCAAAGAGAGTGCAGATGGATAGTTAGTGCAGAGCAGCTGATGTGCAGTAATTTATTATTACATGGTAACTCGTTCATGTGTTTGAGTCTTCAACAGAGCAATGTCAAGCAAGCTGTCCTCAGGAGTTCCGTGATCGTGGCTGTTAAAAGTGAAAAAGTATTCAGACAGCAAGAAAGTGGTGTCCTTAGACTGTTAGGAGACAAGGCAGAGTCAACTTTTTCCTCTCCCTGTGGATGAACTGTCATTAATCAGAGTCCTTGGAGGGGCTGTATTGCTCTTTTCTGACCTTAAAAATGAAACACCATCCCCTCCCCAAGGCAAAACCAAAAACTTTTGGATACAGAAACTTATCCAAACCTGCCAGTTAGCGTTGGAGCATCTGCAGCTCCTAAGGAAAAGGAGAGCCCTACTGCTCATAGCACACAGAACACTCGGTCCGAAGGCTCTTGTCATCTCTACTGTGTTCTTCTGTCCTTCTAGGGCACCTGACTGACAGTGAGTGCAATCAGAGGCATGTTTCCAAAAAGGGCTCTCTGACAGACCGCAAGAGGAGTTCTAGCCGGTCTCGGCGAAAAGGAGATGAGGCTCAGTCATCCGGATACCATAGCGAAGGCAAGAGATGTTCCTTTATTTCAAATATCAGTATCTCCTTCTGCATGTTTTTAAGATCCTCAGTGCGTACATACATTTCCCTTCTGGTTTTTTACATCTGTGTCTGTATTTTGTCCTGTCTTTGCTTTTTTTGTGTTTGGGGGGTGTTGGTTGAGATTTTTTTTATTTTGCCGGGGGGGATGTCTTTGTCTTGTTTTGTTTTTTACTTTTCAAAGTCTGCATGAAGATGATGCAAGTAGGGCTGCTAGTTTAATATGAAGTTATTTTTGTGGCTTTTGCTGTCTCTGTAAACTGCAGGAGAAACCTTGAAGGAGAAACAAGCCCCCAGAACTGCCCCCAAACCATCCAGCAGCACCAGCAGGCTGAGGGAATTTAAAGAGACAGTGAGCAATATGATCCACAGCAGACCACAGCAGATTTCTCAACCCATCCAGAATTCCCCTCGTGGAGGGGGTAGTGTGGATCCGGCAGAAACACGACCCTCAAAAAGCCTGCCTGCACACTCTCGAGACTGGGAAGTGGAGAGTACCAGTAGTGAGTCTAAATCCAGTTCGTCTAGCAGGTACCGGCCAACCTGGAGACCCAAAAGAGAGTCTCTGAATATAGACAGCATCTTCAGTAAAGACAAGAGGAAACATTGTGGCTACACTCAGCTTAGCCCCTTCTCTGAAGAAACAGGTAAGAGTCTGAGAAGAAAGATTTATTTCAGAATGTGTGGGATTTATAACACTCCGCTGTCCAGTTTTGTTTAAGTAAAGTAGGACAGTGAAATTTGGAATGTGGCATTTAGGTCAGTGGTGAGTCATGTCCTTGAAGGCTGGATTTTGTGGGGGTGTTCATGTTGCATGTATGATACTTCTGTTTGCTTTCCGTGTGCTGAATTTCACAGGTAAGGAAATAATAAGGGAAACACTACTGTCTGCACTGCTTAAATGAACACAGGGCTAGACTGCGAAGTATCTGGAAGTTCATCCCTTGGAGTGGCCTTTTGTATCGGTCTGTTTTTTTTCTCTGGCTCATGGTATTTTTTCATGATGGCTCAGACTATGGTGCGGCGAGTACCTCCTGTATCAGTGCTGAGTTCTTGTTGCGAGGTTAAGAGCCTGGCGGCCAGTGATGATTTATCTGGGACCGTTTCACACCATAGCAACTATGCAGCTTGTACATAGAGACTTTGTCCTCAGCTTTGCTGGTTTTGAAGGTGATAAATTTTGTTGAGAAACAACTTTGGGTATCTTTCGTTGCCCCTGCCCCAGCCCCAGCCCCTGCTTCCCTTTCCCCGGTCTGCAAATGAATATAACAGGTATTTTGTTCCCCATCAAGAGGAGGGTACTCCTGAAACTGTAAAGGGTGTGGAGAGCAGATGTTTACCAGTTCCTGGGTTTTATGCTGTTTTGCTGCTGGAGCTGCTGCGCTCCCATCTCACAGCGCCTGAAGGACAGTGCGTGGATGAGAAGGAAGAGTTTTGTGTGATTTAGCAGTAGAGCTGTGGTTAGTGGGGATGCTGTTGCAGAAACTTGGGGGCCTGGAGCGGGGGGGACACAGACAGATGATACCAACTAGAAGGAGGTAAAGGTTGCAGAGAATTGGGAAGCACGAGGAAATATGTGTAGGGAAGGTGAAGGGAGAAGAAAACACAGCTCCAGGGAGGGAAGCAAGGGGAGCAAACAAGAGGCAAGTGGGAAGACACAGTGAAATCAGAAAGGAAGAATTAAAAAAAAAAAAAGAAGAAAAAGTGTTTTCCTGTCCTCTGTGAACTAATGTTATATAACCTTCATCAAATTGTAAATGGCAAAATAAACAATGTAAAAAGTGCAGCATCTGAAGTAGATATGGCAGAGTACAATAATAAATATAAACTGGAAATACAGTTGGGGATGCTGTAAAATGATCTTGTACAAATACTAATTGTGATGGGGAGGAAGGGATTTTCTTCCCAGGCTTGATTGTTACCTGGGGGGAATATGGTAAGTTATACTAAGGGCGAGAGATTTAAAAATAAATTTGTTGAATAGATAATTGCTTAATATTACTAGGAATGCTGTAAAAGTACTGGGTGAATTTCTGCTTAATATTGCTAGTTTTACCCTAAATTGAAGGCAGCGCTTCCGATTTAAGCATGGCTGAGAAGCTAATATACGTATAGACAATTTGCTGGTATTGAAACTTGGCTCTTCTACCAAGCTTATATACTTTTGTCTTGACAGGTAAAGAGCTTATTGAGAATGAGGTGAAGGAACACGCTGTTCCAGAAACAAGATCAAGCCAATCAAATGTCAGATACAAGCGTGGTGTGCTCGGCCGGGGCACCCAGCATCATATGGTGGATCAACATCCTCATCTAATACAGAGGATGGAGTCTGGCTATGAAAGCAGCGAACGCAACAGCAACAGCCCAGTTAGTCTGGACATGCCCTTGTCTGAAAGCTCAAGCACCCACAGGTAGATTTCAACAAACTTCTTCATTTTTTTGAGTGATTGAAGTCTTGATTTCTTTTTTGTAGTTACATAATGGCATAGAACATTTTTTAAAAAATGCAAAATGGCACTCCTGGCTTGTAATACAGGTTTACTGGGGCAGGGGAGAAATAGAAAGGAAATAGGAATCTGAGTGAGTTTGATTCCTTTTCTTGTCAGTATATTGGTAGCTTACTACTAGTGAGAAGGAAAAGAAATGGGGTTCAGTTGAATGAGAAATGTTGACTAGAATGATGCATCTGAAATAGTCGTACCCTTAGTCTATGATGTAAAAACTCAACCAAAATATCAAATTTCGTGCTTGTCCTTTGAACAGTTCATAGACCTTTTGGTTTCAGTTAAACCATTGCTTTGTACAAAATGAGAGATCAATAGTCTTGCATATAAATTTTTGACTTTTTCAGTTTGAGAGGTTCGTTGAAGTTTTGCAAGTCACTTGCAATATTTATATGCAAAAGTAAATAGGCAGCACTATGTGTTTCTCTCCTTGGCTTAGGAACTTCAGGCAGTCACAAACTGAGACTGTTTATGGCCAGAATAGTAGATTTTCAGCTGTAGGAATCTGTTGAGAGCAGCTATCAGACCACGGTTTCAATATACGTTGCATGCTGTTATGGAGGGGAATAGAGTTATTGTCCTCTCCCCTGGTAACTTTCTCTTTCCTTGTTTCTCCCACGATTTTCTTATGGTAGACTTTTTTTTTTAAATGAAATTAAAATGCAAGTAAATATTTATGTGATGATAAAAAAAAGGTAGATATAATTTCTCCTGGAGAGATTAATAAAATGGTAAACGATAATTGCTCTCTTCTTGGAGGGACGTTCATATGAAGCGAGCAGGTGGATTGGTTCCTGCCTGGCGTAACATCCCAAAATCTCACAGTAGCAGCATCTTGGAAGTGGAGTCTACTTCATCAATTGGGGGCTGGGCAAACAGCGCACACACCATTGGAAATGGTAAGATACACCTCTTTGGTAGCAGTGGTTTTACAAGGTAAATTGTGTTGAAGTGGTTCTTTACTTCCTGGATCTTCACAGTGAAATTATGAGGAAAGGGAAACCAAACATTGAGGAACACAACACAGTTTTACAAGGTATAACTTATAAGATTTATCAAAGGAGATTGCAAAAAACTTTGTTGGAATATTCCTTTGATCACGTTGCTCTGGCATCTTTTTTGAGTATTGACTTAACTGATAAGTAAAGCCATTTTTCTTACTCTTTCCCATAACTGAGCATTCTGCCATCAGTGGAACACACCTTCCCAAGCGTAACTCATAATAACTTAGTGGGATTGAGTCCTGAAAACAAGCTCAGAATGTTATACAAAATTCAAAATTGTCAGAAATATGAAGGGATATTTACAAGGTGTTTGAGCTAAGGCTGAACTTTTCTGCAGATGCGCATTCTGATTATGTATACCTCTGAGCAAATATTTTATTCTAGAGAATGTCTGGGGAAGGGGAAGGGAGGAGGGGAGACACTTTTTCAATACACGTCATAGTTGATTGATTTCTGTTGTGTTGACTAGGATATTGATATGCTTCATTTTCCTCCCTTCATTTGCTTATGCAGTTAGATGAAAAGCGTCTCAGTTGGAATCCATTTTACTTGCTAAAGCTAATGATCTGGCTAATTTGACATAGCATTATTTACAAATTATAAGCACAGTAAGAATCCTCAAGATTTTCAGCATCAGCTTAGGGTTATCTCTTCCAGTGTTTTTTCTCTGTTCTGTTTTCTGTTTCGTGGGTCAGTGAATCCAGGGGTGGGCCGTGCTGCAGGGGAGCTTGGAGCAATACTGCAGCATTTCTGCCAGTCACTGACACAGAGAAGGCAATTAGAAACCAAATTGCTTGGGCGGGGTTTTAAAAGTAAAATTTAACAAAGCAAAATTTGTGATCTGAACTTCTGTGGTCTTTGCTTGATTTTCTAATGTTAATTGTATTCTCCATTAATATTTCTTTGTCTTTTAAGGGATACTTTAAGAGATTTTACTGTCAAAAAAGTTCCTTTTTTTTTTTTCTTTTGAAGGTGGGGAGGTGTTTGTCCCTTCAAAGAGCGAACTGGATGAATTGCAGGAGGAGGTGGCAAGGAGAGCGCGTGAACAAGAACTACGCAGAAAAAGAGAAAAGGAAATGGAGGCAGCAATGGGTTTTAATCCCCGTCCCAGCAGGTTCATGGATTTGGATGAACTGCAGAATCAGGGTAACTTTTTGGATGCAGTATATTTTGCACGATTGTAGTGCTGGAGTTTTTTGAACCTTTGAACTTAATTTTCTATTGTAAGTCTCTCTCTCCCCCTCCATTACAATTTTGTACCTTCGGTTAGTGAAGGACCATCAATTTCAAACGTGTAGGATGTGAAAAAACTGTGTTTGGTATTTTGATGAAATTCCCTCTTAAATGAGACAACAAATTAATGCAGAGGCGTTTTTAATATATTCACACCTTTCCATTTTTATGGTGATATGCACCATTACTAGTACTGATATCTAGATTTAGCTATATAAGGCTTCAACCAACATCTTGAAATGAGCAGGGCTGTTTGTACCTTTCGGACGCCTCAGGTCCACCCGCAGCATAGTTTGTTCATTTACACCATTGTTTTGTTTCTGATTGTTTCTGGTAGCATCACTGCCTTAAGCAATTCCGCTTGTTCCCGTCCTTGTGCTTTCCACTATTCCTCCCCGTCCTGCCGTGCAGCCACAGCACAGGGCTGGGAACAAGTACTGTGGTAAGCTTAAGCTGGATCTACTTGAAAGTCTAAGCTGGGTTTAGTTTATATATCTTTTTCTAAGGAAAAAAAAATAATTGAAAACAAAAAGTTAAAAAGCCAAATACCAAGTTTGATTGTCTTTTCCGTGACTCCTCATGTTACTGGCAGGGGATGGCAGCAGAAGAGGTTTAATTGGAAGGATGGAGCTGCAGCAGAGTGAAGTTGGTGACAGGATTCACACGTAGCATCTTTGTTCAGCCCGTGCGGGGAGACAGAGAGAGAGTGGGATGAAGTGCACTGCTCCAGTCCATAATGAAACCTGGTAGAGCCTTTAAGTGGGGGGTTGTTGGTGGGTCAGCAGAGCCAAGGAAGGGGTAGGGAAGACCTAGGCTCTGCTCCCACAAACGCGTGCACGACTGGGGCAAACCCCCTGTGGCCTCCTGTGTTGCCAGGCCTCCTGGCGTCCCCGTGCTGCCTGCTCAAACCTGTTGCAGATCGGAGTTGAGATGTTGGTTTGCTGCTACAGGGCAGAGAGGAAGAGAGGGGCGCCCCACAGCAGTGCCAGCTCAGGGCACGGTACAACCTACAGCCGTGCCAGCTGCTCAGGAGTCAGGATGTCACTATGCCAACGGCAGCTGAAAAATATGATCTCTGGGAGAATGTTGGACTCTGGGAATGTTCTCATAATTTTTGCTGACCATCAGTGAGCCACTTAGTTATCCTTTACAGTCCTGCTGTGACCTGCCAGTAACCAGGTAAAAAATTCTGATGTATCAGAGTAGATGGGTATCTGGTTTTATTAGTATCAGTGTTTACTCTTCTAATATAAATGTTAATGATGTAAAAATTGAAAAGTAAACCTCTATCGTTGAGCTCGAGGATGCTGTCTTCTCTGCTTCTCCTGCCCGAAAGAAAATAGCATATTCTCCAAGACGTTACCCCTCTTTGATCTCTTGTTGTATTAGTTGGTAGAAGCGAAAATTGTTCAGCTCTTCCTTGTTACAAAGAAAGCAAACCAGAATAATGCTTAATCAAAAGACTTCAGTAGAGTGTTTGAGGAGTTTACGGGCATTGACTTGAGATCTGGGAAAGTTTTTGTTTATTCCTTTTAAGCCTTTCCCTACCCCAGTCAGAGATGTAATAGCTTAACGTTACCAGACTGCTTGACTGCCTGGAAGGCTTGCGTGTACGCAGAGCTCCAGAACACTTGTGACTCATTTTCCCCTCAAGTAAACTGCTAAATTCATGCAAAGAAAGCTAACTTTAGTGTACTGGCCTTGATTACAAGCATCAGTAGCCTTGATTTTGAAACGGAACGTGCTGCTTGATTAACTCGCTACTCTCACAACTCTCACTTCTCTCTGCAGTACTGGCTTTTCACGTGAGTTCTTCGGGGTTTATGGTAGAGGAGAGTTTGTGTTTGCGTTTGTGCACGAGGGTGTTGGGGCAGCAGGCCAGGGCATAGTGTACGTTATGCAAGTTGAGAAAACATAACTTCTTGTTGGCTGATAAAGATGCTCGTGTTGTCTACCCAATGACAGAGACATTCCACTGAAAAAAAAACCACCCCACCCCTCAACAAAACAAAAAGAGAAGTTTTATTTTCTGTTTTCCTCTGCCTCGTTTGAATGTGTACATTTTAGTGCGTAACTTGCATAATGCCTAATAAGTGACACCAGATTGTGCATCTCCTACTTCAGAACTAGATGTTCTGATGCCAGGACACTGGTTTCATCTTTCTCTTTTGTGTCCAAGGATGAGTTATCCTTCTCTTCTCCAACACTGTTTTTTAAATTGTTGCAAAAAGAATTCTTGACAATTGTCAATTGTCCCTTTCTTCTCAGCTTCTTACACCTGTGTTTTTCCTCCTAAAGCTGCAAGACCATTGGGTTTTCGTATTCCATTTGTCTCTTTCAACAGTTGAGTGTATGCACTGAACACACGTTTGTAGAAGTATTTTGTGCAGGCATTTACACTGGCACTCAAGTCTGAGTTTTGTTCCCCGGACATCTGAGTAGTTTCAGTTTGTTTCCGTTTTATATGGAAGTAAGTGCCTATCTGAAGAGGGGACAGATGATTTTGGCAGGGGACTTAACTCTGCTTTCCTTGTAGAAAGCCCTGACCTGCTATATTTCTTCTGCTGATATATTTTGGTTTAGATTTAATTCTAAATTTAGATTAATTCCTACTTGACAGAGGTCATCGGAACTGTCTCCGTGATATGTCTATACCATCTTTTGTACTGATTTAGACTGTTGAAAATAATGCAATAAGCCCGTACGACTCTCTCAAGCAAACCAAATTTGAGGGGAAGGTTCTGGTTCACATTATTTTACTGTGTGGGTGTCAAGCATACCAGGGTGCTCAAGTTGTACCTTCTGCTTAGGGAAGGTTAGGTGGTGCGGTCTGGGATATGTGCAGCCTCTGCAAGACTCCGTATGTGGAAGAATTTGGCAGTCACGAATGGGATGAGGGTAAGTGAGAGTTCTGCGATGAATGAAACCAAAATGAAGGGTGCTGCCCGTTGCAGGGAGGAGTGATGGCTTTGAGAAGTCGATGCAGGAGGCAGACTCGATCTTTGAAGAGTCGCTGAATCAGGAGCAGAAGGGGGATTGTGCTGCAGCTTTGGCTCTCTGTAACGAAGCTATATGTAAGTAACTCTAACCGCCTGAGCTATTGCGCTTTTTGACAATTTACTAATACAGTAGTAAGAAGTGTGAAACATTGAATCACGTTAAATGGTCAGGTAGTTATATGGGGATCCAGCTGGTCTTTAGGAATGTGCAGGGAGACAGAATCTTTCCTTTTTACAAGCATTCCCTTTTGGGGGTTTTAGTCCTATTCCTCTTCATCTCTGTTTTTTTTTCACGTTTCCATCCATTTTTGTTGTTCTCTCCAGCACTATAGCAGTAACAGCACTGGGGTGCTGATGTGCCCTTTTTGCTGCTAAATGGTGCGTTTCAGCAAGCACCTAGGAGGTAACTCCCCCTTGCCACTTGGTCTTCAATTAACAATTTTTCCCCATCCTCAGGCCAAATTACAAAGGGCATTAAGCTCCTCCTGGAGGGTGTAGCATAGGAAGAAAATGGTAGCCCACCCTTGAGTCCTCTGGATTAACAGAAATGAGCTATGCTGTACCCAACTTTCATGAAGAAAAAAGCATTAGGACATTGAAGTGCTTAAATGCATTGTGACCTTTGAGAATGTGTGCTATGTGATTTCATTTTATTTTTGGTCTTTTTCCATTATGACTGGCTGGCTGTCTCACCCCATGCTCCCCTCTGTCTGTATAGAATGGCTGCAGACGGAGTGGGTAGCTCCTGTGCATTTGCATTTAGAAATTGGCTCTTAGGGACTGCCGAATAAGGGGCGCAGCACACAGCTGTTGTGAAGTTAATAAGCTTCCATTCCAGCAAGGCAGATGCTGAATCTCAAATCCCAGCTGGGTATTCCTGCACATAAAGGGAGTCCCAGGTGTGGAGGGTACAGGAGAAGGGTAGATGACAGAGTGAAGCGTCAATGTGGTAGGGTTGGAAAGAGCCTGTGTGAAGGGGATGAGAAGTTGGGCTAAAACATGGATAGTTGTTTTCTTTTTTTACTTTATTTTGGTTTAGTTTCAATTAACGTGTTTGGACACCTGGCTAAGCTGAATGTGCATTAATGGAAACAATAGCATCCTTGTGAACTCTTTTGTGGCAGTATTTGCATGGTCCATGTTTTATGTTCTTGCTGCATCTTTTTTTTTTTTCTTTTTCAATTTTATTCCTTTTTTCTGTTTGTTTTCTGCTATGTTTTCTTTTGCATTTTAGCTAAACTAAGACTTGCCATGCATGATGCCAGCGCTAGCACTCACAGCAGAGCCCTAGTCGATAAGAAGCTGCAAATCAGTATCCGAAAAGCCCGGAGCCTCCAGGATCGCATGCAGCACCAACAGCCATCGCAGCCGCAGCCGCCGCCAACCTGCCACCCACCACAGGGCGGCACCGTGGCCCAGTCTACAAGGTAGTCCAAGTATATCACCTAGACCCAGATCTGAGCTGCATCTGTGAGCAGCGCAGTCTGGAAAGAAATAGCAAACTATATATATTCCCCTGGATAGTCCAAATCCTACAGTGTTACTCCCTATTTCTTGCTTCTTTAGGTTAAATCCTATTATGAGATGGTCAAGTACCCCCTTCCCCTCCCCATGTCTTTCTAGAATAGTTCAATGTGCACGTGTTCAAAATGTGATCTGTGACAGAGAATTGTAGCAGTCGGTGCCTGGCAGCATCATTGTCTCATGTACCGAGGGCAAGAATACAATAGACAATAACCTGGCTGAAAAGGGGATGTGTGTTAGGATGAAACATGCAACTGTTCATAATCAGGAGCAGTTTCAGGACTCAGTCAGTAAAAGAGTGTACTACAGTAAAAATTTTGCTATAATTGCTTTTATGGTGGGAACAGCAACCAGTGTGTGTTAGTGCTCTGTAGTTTGGAAAGTGTCAGGTACACTGATCTTTTCTTTCTAGTCCACTTCTCTCGTGGTGCACTGGTACAACTCTTGGATCCAGATCCTGATCCTGTCACCTTGACTGCTCTCCCTGACGCTGTATCATTCATTTTCTTTCTGTGCTTCCCAGCATCTTGTAGCCTGGCTTAGCAGCCTCTTCAGTGTCTCTTCATGATTCTTTCTTCCATACTGACTTTAACTATAGCATAATTAACCCTCTGCTGTAACCGATCCTTTCTTCCTACCCTCTTTAGCATGCAGCTTAATCCTCCTTTCTTCCCATGCCATTCCCTCCTAGCACTAGACCATCCCTATCCAATTTCTAGGCTGTTTCTTGAACTGTTACTTTTCTTCCCTCTCCCGTTTCTTACATGCTGTATTACCAGAAGCTTAGCTGAAATCTCACATGAGAATCCTTTTTCTTTTCCTTTTTTTAAAATGCCACATAGAGCTATATACTAAAACTCAGCTAATTTGCACACCTACCAGGCTATAGTTCATAATGTTCTTTTCTTTTCCTGCAGTAGCTGAATTATATGTAATGAGGGCTGATCTTTTTGTCAATCAGGGGTCCATTATATCCTCTTTTACAGGAGAAATGCAGAGCCCCAATTATGCGTTTTGGCAGATTCTAAGAAGATGAAAGAAAGGAACTTTCTAAAACTAATTTTGTTAATGTTGAACTTGCTCACTGCTGCTCTGTGAAAAGAACATTACTTTTGCAAAAATTTATATCCAACCAAATGTTAATATTGCAGCCGGTGAAAAGAATCTCTTCGTAGCCAGATTTTTGTACTCTTGCTTTGATATAAATAGATATAAATAGGTAGACAGTGCAAAGTTTGCGATTTCTCACAGGCAAGGTCGTTCTGCTACACGTATCAACTAGGTCTTCCTAATAACTTTCATCCTCCTATGCATCTCAAGGAGGAAATAAAGCGATGATGTTACAGTTTGCTTAAGTTGTCAGTTGGAGCTGTTTGTAGCCTGTCGTTTTCTCACAGGCCTATGGACTTGGTACTGTTTTTTCTGTCTGCATATTAAAATTCTAACTAAATGCAGAAAAATGCCAAGGACATATATGACCCAAGGATGTAATTGTCTTGCATTGGTACATAAAAGATTAAAAATTGTTTTTTAGAAGTATACTTAAAATACAGATTGTTATAAAATAATAGTTATATATTTAGCTTGAACTTTATTTACTGTGTTGGAAAATATCTCAAAGATCAGAATACAAAGAGAAATTTCAACCTGTTCCTTCCATTTGTCAAGTCATTCTTCATTAAGTTGCCTGGAGAAAGGGGACCTTATGGAAATACTGTCAGTTCAGGTTCAGATCATGAATGTGTCCAAAGTATTTTCAAAAACATCTAAGATGTTAATGTTGGAAACAGTTGTTTTATTTTATATAAATGCTGATTTTACTAGTCTTACATGCATCCCTGCTCAGTCTGCTGAGCCTAGATGCTGTACAAGCATAGTCTATATAGAGCCTAACTGTAGCAAAATACTCTTAAAAATACGAAATGGATTCAGTAGATTAGTTATAGGAGGAAATCAAGGTTGGAAGCAAAGGACCAACATGTATGTATCTACTGAATTCATGCAAAGTCTTCATCAGAATACAGGTAGTGAAGAAAAGTGTGTAGAGGTATATGTCACCTAGTGCGAGTTCTGTACCCTGGGGATAAGCGTAAGCAATGACTACTGCTAATCATTTACCCTTCTGTGTGTTTTAGTGAACAGACTGGCCCGCTCCAAGTACTGCTGAGCCAGGAGGTACCACTGGAACCCAACAAAGAAGTGGAATTTGGGTCCAGTTCTTTCTTCCACCCACCTGCTTCCTGCCATGAATTGCACTCATCATTATATCCAGAGTCTTCCTCCTTGCCCCCTTCTGAAAGCAATCCATCCAACAAGATCTCTCCAAACTTCCAGTCTGCTTCAGCTGATTTTCATGACCAAGTTCCCTCTTTTCCCTATAGGCAAGGGTTGGCAGAGAGGTCTGCAAGAACTGAGAATGATGCCCACCGTAGTGTGGAATTTGCTGACACCGCAGCCACAGGGCCAAAAGACTATAGGGAATGCTGTAGTAACAGCAAGTTAGAAGAGGTTCATAACATAACGCCTGTTCTCACACCTCAGTACAAATCCAAGGCTAACACAGTAAACTCTGGGTCCTTGCCTACACTGTTTCCCTGTCCACATCCACCACAAGCAGCATCTCCTGAGAAGGACAGCCAGCACAGTCCTTGTTCCAAACTTGCAAGCTCTCCAGTGCGGCCCAGCATTGATCATTTAGGGGTCTATCATGCAATGACCCCTGCAACTTCATCCCCTACGCGGCAGTGCTCCTTGGATCCTTTGCAGAAAACAAATAAGTACTCCAGAACAACCAGCCATGAGATTTTATTACCCTCACAGGATGAATATGGCACAGCAGAAGGTTGCAAATCTGAGGCTTTTAGTACAAAGGGACACGTTCGCTCCTTGGCAGAGCAATTTCAGAAAATGCATGCAGTCTCCCAGAGAAAAGGTACTCATGAAAAAGGCTGGATTGCTGCAGTGTGTCAGGATGAGAAGTCTCCAAAGTTAACACAAAAATCTTTCATCAACCCTTCATCCTCTGGTTACAGACACCTAATCCATCAAAACCAAGAGAACAGAAACCAGTCTTCTGAAAAATTACACTCAACTGTGGATATTAGGGACAGGGTAGTTTCTTTGGAGGGTTTTGGTGCCCAACACGTTGCTTCTAAGAGTATTTGTTCTCACAGTGAAGAGCTGTGTAGAAGAGGTGGACAGAATATAGCAGACCCTGCACCCTACCTGGAAAGGCACTGTCATGATGGAGGAATGAAACAGGTGGATGATGGAGCTGCTAGTAGCATGGTTGCCTCTATGCCTGTGGACCGTTGGGTGGATAATGTTACTAGGTATTACAGTTCTCAGAAGGCTAATAAGAATACTGAATGGCTTCCTGTACCTGGGAGGAGTCCACCCCTTTCTGATCAGAGAGCAGTTGGAGATGACTTGAGCAGGATCCCAGTGCATCTGCATCCACAGTGGAATCAAGACACAGAACAGGAGCTCTCAGAACTGGAATCCCTCTATCAGACTAGTCTGCAGGCATCTCAGGCCGCTAGGCCTTTCTTGGGAAGACAGGACAGTGCTAGGTATCCATTTGACCAATCAGGTAAGAATGATGCAGCTGTTTTTCTTGGTTGACCTGCCTGCGTACTCCAATGTAGGTGAAGGTATGTTTTCCAGTCGATTTAGTTAAACGGGCGTGAATTTGTGCACAGATGCAGAAAGATTCCGGTTGTGGACTCTGAAAACATTCTAACCATGTAGGTAGAGGAGCAGTGTGGTAGCACTGCCTGGGGAGGCTGCAGAGTAGCTCTTGATCTTGGCAAAGGGAGAGCAACATCTGTCAAGAGTAACATAGGCGTGATTGATCCTGTTTCCAAGTAGGGAGCTGGCGGCTTAGATCAGGCTGCTGAGCTTTGCTGTTTGCAAGTCCGACAGCACCTCTGGAATTCATTACACTGTTTCTACGCCTGAAGTTGATGTTCTCCATATTTGTGAATTTTAACTGATTGTATTGTATTTGAGAATTTAGTCTGTACCTGGCTGAGAGGAATAACTTTTAAAAGTGTTTCCAGATCTGTGAGGGTTGAACTTGTGTTTTGCTAAGGACTGCCTGCTTTAAATTCTGGAAAATTACTTGTGAAAGCAGCACTGGGGGTACACGATCTGCACTAAGATCCTTGAGACCTTGTGGATTAGTTGGTGCCAAAAGAAAATGAACAGATTCTGTTGCTGTTGGTGAGAACATCCAGCTGTTGCTGGAGACATTTGATTAGAGTCTGATGACAGCAGTCCGGCTCCGCTTAAGCTGATCTAATCTCCTGCCTGAGATAGGGCAACCTTGATTCTCTGCTTAGCACAAGTGAAGCAAATTTCTTTGTAATCCATGTCATAGCATTAGAGCTGTGAATTTTCTGGTTAAATATGAAGCAGCCTGAAACTTGATGGTTACCAGACTGAGATATATATATATGTGTGTGTGAGATACATATTGCGCTACATACACAAGACAGGTTTTCCCCTGCCCTGCAGCCATGGAGGTGAAGCCTCCGTTGTTCCTGACACATCAAGCCTGGCTGCGACCAGAGTAAATACTGCAGAAAACTCTTGAACAGGTTTTTATTCAACAGCTCGAGCTTCCTATGAAATTCTCTTGCCTTGCAGTCCACGGGCAGACCAGGTGACACATCCAAAGGTGGCCATTTCCCATTTGTTGTCCTTCTGGTTTTCTTTCAGAGTTAGATAAGATCTGACCTCAACCTTGCAGATACTCTCTTGCACGGGCTTGAATTAGAAGGTCTTACGTGTTCCTACTTAGCTTACTGATTTTGGAAGCTCTTTCTGGAAATCTGACAGGATAAAGCCCAGTTAGTGTTAGCTGGAGCTCCAGAGTTCTGTCATCAAATGCTGTTTCTTATGCTGACACTTTTCTTGCCTATTTTCCCGCTACATATGAGGGATGTGAGATATGGATATTCTTATAAAGTGAAGTTTGTGTTTGAGATCTTTACTTCTGGTTTGCTGTGACTTTCAGATGTTTCTTCCTAAGTTCTGCAAATTCTGTATAAAACCAAAAAGTTTGAACCAGTGAATCTATTGTGGTGAACTTGATGAAGATCACCTGAGTGGGTCTAGGACAGCTCTTTCTCAGTTTTAACTTGGATTACGTATTCATTTTCAAATGTTTAGCTTAGTTTAAGCTTTCTGCCCCATATCAACTAGTTTTGTCAGACCTTTGCATTCACATAGTGGAAAAATGCCTCTGTTTCATTACTGGAGCTTTACAACAGAGATTAAAGCAAAGACCTTATCCTCCAAATGCCACCTCAATGCAGAAGATGCGTTGTTACCAGCACATCACCTTTCTTCGTTTATAGAGAGATTCCCTGTGACCATTTTTATTAGGGCACTGATCTGCCTGTCTATTCCGTGAGAAATGTTTGGATTATAACTGTTTGGTGGGGATCACGCTGAAGTGAAGTAACTGTAGCAATCCTAGTTAAAAATAACACTTAACTATTTAACCAGCACAACCAGTGGCTGACAAACTGTAGCAATGGGTGGGAACAAGCAGGTGAACGTGTGGGGAACTTAATGAGTCCTGTTTAGCTGAAGTAACTTTAGGTAAGTTGCTCCTGGTAGCTGATTTTCTATCCCTTTAGGCCCCCTAAACAGTCTCACCTCTGTATCAAGCAAGTACTGGTGTGTAGTTAAATCATTTAACTCTTAAAAATAGTTCAATTAAGAAAGAAAATTAAGAATTTTAATTAATATTAATTAATTTAAGTAATATTCTTTAATTAATAATTAAGAAGCCTGCAAAAGGGCAAGTGAATGAAGCAGGCGTGAGCATACGGATAGACTGTTCCCCTTGAAATGTCGGGAGTTACCTTATGTTTCAGTGTTCAAAGGATCTCTGATGACTTCTTGTTCTGTGTGTATAGTCTGTCTGTCTTTGCTGGAGTCAGACCTAAGATAGTCAGAAACGTGCCATTACGGGCAATCAAGCGTGGAATTTAATGGCAGTGTTTTCCTTCCCAGTCTCTGCGAACCTGAACGCGAGGAAGCTGCATGCTACGGCCGGCATGGGTCTCTCGAAAACCCCGACAGCAGAGATCGAGCGCAGTCTGTGTGGATCCGCTGTCTCTTCTGTCTCCAAGGTGACTTGGTTTTACTTGAGATGTGCTAGAGGGGGAAGAGCTTGGCCTCTGCAAGTGAAAGAATTTACAATGGGAGAAGTAGAATATATTATGGAAAAGGCACTGGGGTCATTGGTACTAGTGTCAGAGAGAATTTTAAGTGCGGTCAAGCTCAGGATTAATTAGCTAAGAAAATGAGTGACTACATGCAGCTTGCATGCAGTCAAATTGTCTAAATTCTGACTCTGAGGAACATATTCCTGAAAACTTCAAGATCTCGTCTCTTTTAACATGCTGACACGAACTGCCTTGCATCACAACTCGTAACTGCTTTTTGATGTTACCGCTTGCAGGGACACAGACTTTTTTTTCAATCATGTCACTACATATCTTGAAGGTGGGGGATAATTTGGTATTTGCTACAGTTGGTAGTTGGTTACCTCAGGGTGGGAGAAGATGCTTTTTCTTTTTTTTTTTTCTGGGGAAAAGCTGTTTAAATAACTGGCAGTTACATATCAGTGCCTGTACATGAAAACATACGAGTATTTTCAAGGCGAAAGGACATTTCCTATAGTACTTCCATACTTATTAAAGGGAGCCTAAATAGTCTTGCTTATACAGAACAGAGGAAAAGAAAGAAGGAATAAACATTCCACTTGCTAACATTTTCAATTATGAGAAGATTTTTTTCGGTTACGAGAAGACTGTAGTACTTTATAATAGGATGGCTGTCAGCTGCAGCCATGATTATCTCTACAGGGGCAGCGATGCCTGTAGCAGCAGCCAGTCCTTTAGGTAGACTCATCCCAGTAGAGACTTTTTGTCCTGGCTTTAGATATTTATAAAAGAATGAATCTCACTTAGACAAATCAATCAGTGTGTATTTACTAAACAAAGGCTATAAGGAGTAATATTTTTAATCACCAGATCCAAACAGACCCGTTTGCTTTAAGTTTTCAAGGTAGTACCTGAATGAAGGATTTCAAAAAAGAAAAGGTCATGGACTTGCATTGAAGTATAGTGTGTTGGATTTATATTGATCTATAATTATTATAGATATTTTTATTATCTATAATTGATCTCTAATTATTATCCAAAGATGATATTATGGAGAGCCTTTTCTGAAATGTGTGATATTGCCTGCAGGTCACGTATACCAGAGAACATAGCAGGGAACCAGGAGAGGAGGAAATGTACAGTGCAGAGAATTTCCGTCGCATTGCTCGCAGTCTCAGTGGAACAGTCATCTCAAACAGAGAAGAGACTTTGGTCTCTTCTCACAGTTTTGTAAGTAGAATGATGTGCAGCTTTCCAAAGAGCCATCGTCTGTGTGTAGGGTTGCTGTTTTCTCAGTCTGCATTTAGTAGTTAACAAACAAGACAGCAGACAACTGAATAATAAGCCACGATGAAAGCTTGTCTTTGTGAATTTTTGTTCTCTTTTTGGAAGAAGAATGAGGTTTTATTTAAAAGTAACAAAGCCATCTTCTTCAGGAGTCATTGCAGAGTAGTACCTGCTGCAGCTGGTAAGCATGTGAGCTAATATTACTTGTCAGTATACAAAGACATCCAGTATAAACATTTTCTTCGGTTTACTTAGAGTATTTTCAAGAAAGCTTCACCTATAATTTTAGAAAGACACGACTAACCACGTGAAGGTTTCTGCTCTCTTGTGGGTATATCCAGCAAGTAGCATTTTTACAGAGTAAAAGTGAGCACAAAGGGGAGACAATTCAAGTCTCGGTACACAATATGCAGCCAGTTACATACAGGAAGTACCTAAAAATATGGAGATTGATTTCCACCACCCCCCCGCCCAGCTTTGTTATCTCTGTTAAGTAGTTTTAGGTGCAAGTTAAAGCTGCCAGTGAGGGGAAAAAAGTGACATGTTATTGTTTGTGTTTAGCAACGTAGCCAGATATAATGTGAAGGTTTGGCTTGGATTGAATTTTTTGCAACCTGTGCTTAAGTTTTGATTCGAAACCAAACTGCATAATAAGTGTAGAAGAGTCTCAGTTGCAAAATCAGTTATTTAGACTGGTTGGTCTGATTCTGCCTTTCTGCTGTGTACCATAAGCTGAGAATATGTCAGCTTCTGAGTGTTCTCTCTTCGTTGTGCTTCAGTTGAGGGCTACCTGGAGGTGCTGGCAGAAGCAATTAAAAACCTCTAGCTGTCCAAGACCCCCCCCTATCTGCTGAAGGTTTTTATCCTCACAACAGAAGCAGCCGATAGGATGGCTGTCTGTCACCACTCTTCAAGTTAGTCACTGGGCTCGAGTCTGTGATGGTTTGTTATCGTGCCATTCAGCCATCCGTGCTTTGGGGCAGGTACCCCCTAACAGAGGGAAATGGTACAGCACTGGTAAATACTTCAGCTGCAGCAGGTGAATCTGTTCATAGTCTGGAATCAGAGGTTTTGGTAAAGCCTGCTAGAAAATGGGAAGGAAGGATCAGCAATACTTTTCTTTATTTCATGGCTTGTGTAGCATGGCGGTTCCAATGCTGACCGGGCTGCCATCGTTCTGTGGATTCAGTTTGTGAACCACACCTCCGCGGGTGGTTTGTGTTTGTTTTGGCTTTTTCCCCTTGGTATACTTCCAGTCAAATGATCCTCGTAAGTAGCCCACCACTGCAGAAAGAGCCTTACTGGATTGATGCGGTTTTTATTTGTATTTCTTTTTCACATACAGATGCATGTTTTTGTTCCGGTGACTCATCCCTTTCCTCAGATCAACACCATCTTTGCTTGATTCAACCCAACTCTGTGTTTACTCATCATTTTATGTTCTTTTCTTCTCCTTTCTCATTTTACAAAAGGAAGCGCCAAATATGAGGAAAATGCCAGTGGACACCGGCCACCGTTCTTCCAGCTCCACTTCCCTCCCTTTCCCCCATGATCCTCCTGTGTTTCCCTTTGATCCCCAGCACAACCCAAACCAGGTGCAGCACCTACCCCATGATGTACTGATGCCCAGCATGGTGGGCAAGGCACGTAAACCGTCAGGTAATCACAGGACTTTTCATCCTCCTTCGTGATCAGAAATGTCACTGAAGTACAACCCTTCAGATCTTGTCTTTCGTAATGATGTTTCACCGTCTGCCTGAATTCTTCCAGAAATCTGGAAGGATGAATCACGTTCTCTTTGTTCTTCTCTGCCCTTTTGAGTTGTTCTGCAATTCTGTGCTAAGTGAACATAAAAAAAGGGAATAATCTTTATGGAAGCATTACGATGACTTTATATAAAATCATATCCACATTTTTGTAAGGTATTTTCTGTAGTGTAAAAGGAGCAGTAAGACCCACCACCTTGTTGTCATGTATGAGTACTTCCCCAAGCTACTCATTCCGGCAAAGCACACATGTAATTGTGCCAATAGAAATAACTAATTCCTGAATGAGAATTATTTTCCCTGTGACAGCCATCAAAACCAGTTTGATCTGCCCGCCTTGAAATACTTTGTTGGGCTCCTCCTTGATGACACAAGGGTTATTAAAGAAACCTGAAGTCTGTGACAGCGGCTGTGGTAGGATAAGGAGGAAATGCAGTGAGGAAAGTGAATTGCATGTCAACTGGTAACTGGCTGTATTAGGGATTTTGTTTTTCTTCTGTCACTTGTTGGCCACAGCTGGAAGTTCTGAGACGATGAACCAAAAAATATAACTAAGCAAACCTTTTTCTTCTTTTTTTTTTTTTTTCTTTCCCCCCCCCCCCCACCCAGGAGATCAGAAGAACATCATCCAGAAACTTCTGGTTGTGCCTGACAGGGGTGAAGCTTTCCAAGGTGAAGACTACCCAGGTGTGGCACTGAGCTACGGGAGTCTCCCTTGTGCACCCAAAGGCACCCTCTCCCAGGGGCAAAAGCCTCTTGTTAATCCGCATGTAGGAGGTGGAGCATCAAGTGTCTCTGGCCATTGGCTGAACACGAGCTACCCTGCCAGGCAAACAGCCACCTTACCAGATAAACGAACGATGCTCGGGGGCAAACGTGCTGGCCAGCCAGGCAAGAGTTTACAGGAGGGCTTCCCCCAGCAGCCTTCACAACATCAAACGCGTGAATCCTCCGCCATCGGTTGCAGGCCACCAGCCAGCACAGACTACAGCACTTTAAGGATACCACATGAGCCTTCTTGGGATCCCGGTGCCTCTCAAGGTTGTCCTGTGCCCCCTTCTTGTGTTAAGGCCCCGGGTCCAAGGAGAGTTGATATGCCGCCAGAAGAAGACTGGCGACAGAACAGCTACACCCCTCAGCCTGGCAGAAGGCGAATGCTGCCGATGCACGTGATGGATGGGATGTTTTCTTCTGCTTCGGAGGCACACAGAAACATGCTGGCTCGAGCAGCGGCAGCTACTGGCACCATGCAAAATAACGGCTGGTGAGATCCCGTCCGCTCCGTGTGCCCTAATAAACCGCTCTGCGAACAGACCACAGCTGTTGCCAGAGCACGGATTACATGGAGACAGCAAACTCTTTCGATCGGTATCTGTGCCAGTTTTGTCTTAAAATGTAGCTATACAGTATGTGGAAACTAATTGCACTGTATTTCATTTCTGACACTACTGAACTGCTGTCTGGATGGGGAATCTTTAGCTATTCTAGTCCTGGCCTCTCCTAGCTAAAAAAGCGCTCTAGGAATGGTAAGCTTCAGGGGCATTGGTTTACGGGTAAGTTCAGAAGCATGCGCATGTTTTGAAGGAAGATGGCCGCTAACAAAAGGACATTTTTAAGGACTGTTTTTCATGAAATGTAGCTTTGGTAAATTCTTCATGTAAAAAAAAAACCCCAATCCTTTTGTTTTCCTCTCCTTCCTCTCTCCTGTTCCTTCCTAGGGGAAAAAAAAAAACCCAAACCTGACCCACCTTCCAGGTTCCAGTAAATCTGCACTTGGCAGGCTGGCAGTTAGTAAAGCAAACCCAGTTTTCAGTGTGCTGAGATCTCGGGCAGAGATCGCGGCTGTAGTTGCTGCTGAGGAAGTGGCAGGGAGACACTGTTCATTCGTAAACCAGAATTTTCCCCACTTCCTGAAGGCAAACTAACAATGCTTCAAACAGAAAAGACTGTTAATGCTGCACGCTTAATTACACCAATGTAAACACAGAATAAGTTTAACTATTTTAGTGTCAAACATACTTGCTTTTGTAAGTATTTTTCAAATAAATCTATGAAAATAGTTCTATTTACCTGTCTGTGTATGAGCTTTCTTTGCTGTTTGGCTTTACTCATCAGTTGGCCTGAAACTGCCGATTTATTGTCTTATGCGCTAACAAACATGAGTAAATTGTTTATTCTAGTTCATTAACAAAGTTTACGTAACAAATATATAAAGTTAGTTAGTTAGATTGGAGGACGTGTCTAATTTTGTCCCTGGATTCGATGTGTTTCAGCACCACTCTGTGCTTAACTTTCCCCTCATAATGGACAACAATTAACAGCGTCCTTTGAAAAGTATTTTGAGACTTTTTTGGAAGGAAAACTACAGAATGGGCGCAAGACGATAGCGTATGCAGACAGGACTCTTACAGAAAACAGCCGTTAGAAATGACTGGTGTAGCGAGAAGTGTGATTTTAATAAGAGTTGCGCTCCTGCTCTTGCACATGCTTTCAGGTGTGGTGGTTACAAATTGTTTAAAAATGTGGAGGGTTCTGTTATATGCTTATATGGGGAGCGGGATTGCAGCCGGGGCGGTTGTACGCCGGGCAGGCAGCGGAAGGTGGAGGCTGCCCTCTAGCGCGCGGCACTCCGTGCGAACCTCCTCTCCCTCTTGCTCTATATGAGCGTCTTCGTCTTACTTTCGTGTTTTGCACCTCAGTGCCTGATGGAATTTCATCAGTTTTTGCTGTTTGGTCTGAGATGGAGTCTCGTTCATTTTAATAAATGTCATTTCTCAGTTTCTTGTTTCTAAATAATTGCTATCGTGTCTCTTACTGTTACAGTCTCGTGTAACTACATCATTCTAAATTCTTTACATTTGGGATTATGTTGCACGCGTCTTTCTCCTTAACTGCCCCCACTAGCTGTGGGTACCAGAACAAAGCACTCGCTTCTTCCACCTCTCCATTCCAAAAAAGCCCTACCGACTTTTGACTTTTTCACATAATGATTGTGTCAATTTAATAACATGAAACTTTCTGTAGTACTAATTTTGTACTAATTTTCTGAATATTAAAAAAAGAGTGTTATTTAAGGTTTCCCAACAGGTACAGACCGTTAGTTGCTCTCACTGCACATGGACACGCCATAGCCAACTGCTGATTTTCTAGCTGTTGGAATTACAATTTTAGGAAGTGACTCCAATGCAGAGTGGAATATTTGGACAGAAACATTCCTGTTGCAGTTCTCTCTCTCTCTCTCATTGGTAGAACAATACTATTGGAGTAAAGGGAATCTGGGCAGAAGCAGCCCTTGTTTGTTTTCAGCTTTTTGTTACCTAGAGCAGTTGGAGAAAGCTGTTACAGTAGCCCCAGGATGCAAATGAGGACGTGGATGTGTATTTGACACTTGGCTTGACTACAGCTCTAAAAAATTTAGGTTGCAGAGTGAGGCTTAAGTAGTCTTGAACTCAATTATCGAAAAAAATAATCTGCCAAAATAAAATACAAAGTCACCTCTTCAAGAATCAATATGGAGTGTGAAACATGTTCAAATAAAGAAAATGTGCATGCTTAGATTTATTTTTTAAAAAATGAAAAAAATAATAAAAAAAAATAATTTTAATCCTAGTTACTGGGAAGGAGGAATTACACTTCCATAAAGCTCTGCAGAATGATCCTGAGTTGATGCAACTTATTTTAATCATCGGTGGTATCCAGTTTTTCTTTATAAAGGGAGCTGTTGGTTTTATTCCATCATCATAGTTCTACCTGCCAGGTTTCAAAAATGACTTGCTATAAAATTAACTCAACCAGAGGCTTGAACAGGAAAAGTTGGAACATAACCTCCTTGCTAAGCAGTGTGTTGGTATATCAGAATAGAAACAAACTGAAGTAGATTCAGCAATATATTTAACATGGGAGAAAATGTGAAGCTGGAAAAATACTTTCACTTCGTCTGTAGCTTGTGCCTGCAAGTCTTAGTAAAGTCAGTAAGTTAATATTTACCTTGTAATTCATTTGACTAACTGCTGACTTATCAGTCTCTTTGATGGTATTTATTGGCTATTTATTGGTATTAGTTTATTTATTAGTTTTATTTATTGGTATTAGTTTATTTATTAGTTTTATTTATTGGCATTAGTTTATTTATTGGTATTAGTTTAATGGCTCCTTAACGTTCACTGTTGCCTATAAGAAGGGTGAGGAGGGGCCTTCCACAAGGAATTCAGCAGCTATTTTGGAACAGTCTTTCTTCTTAGAGTTTATAAAATTTGTAAGCTTTGACACAACGCAACCAGGACTTTCTTTGTAAAATATCTGTCACTGGCTGCAGAGTAGGTTAGTGGATGGAATTAAGTCAAATGAAACCCCCACACATTGAAATTTACCTTTTTTAAGATAATTTAATTTCAGTTCTCCTAAAAATAAATTTCTTATTCCCTAAATTTCTTATTCCTTATATTAGTATGTTCTCTCATTGTGTTTGTAATATGCATTTAGACCCAGCTGTGTAGGGGCGCAAAAAAGAGCAATAATAAAATGAAGAGTAACTCGGTGTTCTAGCAGTTGTAAATTTGTGTAAATATAATCCTTCTGTATATGGAAAAAGAACTATCTAGCACAGTTCCTTCTCTTGAAGGCAACAGAGTTTGTGTACACTGTTTATGGAAATCCTACTCGGACCTGCTGAGCAGCAGATTTGTTCGAATGGAGTACGTGCTGGAGCATACAGCGCTAAGTGAGCTCCGCGTTGGAGAAGCGAGCTACGAAAGTGCAAGGTAAGCGCCTGGTCCTCCCTCAACAAAGGCTGCTGCACCCATGTTAAAATGCGGGGAATTTGGGAAGAGGGAAGGAACCATCTTCCTGGTATTTCCCATGAACCATTTCCCTGGTATTTCCTTGGGTATTTCCCAAGTTCCCAATTTCCCAGTTGCTAACGTTGCTGGAATTGGCTTACCAGTGGTGGTTGGGGTAGGATGTATGAAGTGTAGGCAGGATTCCGGGTAACTGGCAGTCGTGCAGGTTTTCCGTTGAATGTCGTTTGGGGAGAGGGGCCAGGGTAGGGATGTGGGGAGAAGGAGGAAAGCAAAAGACAAGAGCGAGAGGGTGGATTGGAATAGGAAGGAACAGATGGATAGGTGAAGAGGGCAAGTTGAAAGAAAATGTGTGCGTTACGTCTCTTCATTCAAATGTGTCCGTCTTTCCAAAGAACACACAGTAATTGGTCTGTCTGAATTTTCTTTCCTTCTTTCAACGGATAGATTCCTGTGCAGAGAGGGTCCTCGGCACCAGTCTGCTGCTGAAGCTTTTGAGAAGGGAAGATTGACTGACGTAGAGAGTGAGCAATGTTCTTTATAGGAATCTTTAATAAAGTTCACGCCACGGTCAACGAAACTGTGCAGAAACCCTTACATACCACTGCTATATGTATAAATAGAGAGACGTTAGGCAAACAGTGTAGGTTAAGTTAGTGTTTTTGCCAGCTGGGGCAAAGATAAAAATGTGCTTGGGTTTTACAAATACCTCCCTTAAGTTAGATGCATTCTGGAGTCTCCTACCGCTGTGCTGTCTCCTGTTTAGCGCTATGGGTGGCAAGAAGCAAAAGTGTGAGATTTTCATCCGTCTGTGCTTGCTGCCTCTAGCATTTTATGGCTGCATAGGCCAGAATGTTTTCAAGCCTAGTTAGATACCTGTAATGCTCCTTTTATTCTAGTTCTTCCACCATTACAACGATCGCTGGTAGAGTTACCTTTAAAGCTTCTGAAAATGTTTTAGAAAAAGCATGCTAGATTAATTATTTTTCTTATCCTCTTGCACTACTGCTGAAATTATTTTCTATCTGCATCATTCTTCTAGTTCACTGAAGGACTTTTTTCTCCTTTAAACCTCCAAAAATATAACTTGGAAATGTTTTTAAGATTGCTATGTGATTAATGGAAAAATACCGATTGAGACCAGCTATACAGTCACTTCAGAACACTGACTATGTTTGCTAGCATATTTATGGAAGCAGATGCAAATGGATGAGTTCAGCTGAAGAAATCTAAACTTCCTTATTGGCATCAATAGAATTGTTTCGGTATTCGTTCTTGAGCGAGTAAGCACTGAATATACTCACGAATAAGAAGATCAACTGACTATTTGTAAACTAACTTACATTAGGTTTATTGAAGGAGGGTTATCTTGGATTTTGGGGTGGCCCAGTCCCAGATGATACACCAGTGAATCATAGGCTTGAGAAGCTTTATGTGTGTATATATCACTAATTAAAATAATTTTAAATATGAATACATGAGAAAAGTGAGTATAATGAAGCTGCACTTTAGCAATAAATCTAAGAATCATTTCACATTGTTAAATTTTGGCTTAACCTTTTTACTACTCAGGCAAAGTGATTTTGATGGCAGTCTAGGGTTATCTATATCATTCCAGGGGTTTTATTCAAAATTTATAGTGGTTAATTGTTATGTGACTGTCAATTGAGGGAGTTCCAAACACAGAACTCTTGCTAACTACAAAAAACCAAACCAACCACCACCACAATCTATTCAAGATTGTCTGAAGTAGCTTAGAGCACATTAAAGCATGAGCGTGTTCACGTGCCATGTCTATGTGGAGAGTAAACGGTAGCTGAACACAAGGAGCTTTCTTTGATTTACAAATCTTGACTTACTAACCTTGAATCACGTGGCTGGGATGCTGCGCGTAAGGCTAATTTAACTAATGAATGTGTATTTCTACCCCTCTGGTGTGACAAGGTGTTGGTTGTGAGAGAGATCTATATAATTGTATAACCTACCATCATAGCTTACATGCTATTTGAAAAATCTCGGTTCTGTTTGCTGTGGAGCTGCATGTTTTATTGCTTGAAAACAATTCCTTTTCAAATTTTTGTAGTTCCAATGCAGCATACTAAACTTCAGCTTTTTTTAAAGGTTCAGACTAACTTTTTTTTTTTAGATATAAAATATGTCAATCGAATGCAAGTTAACATTACACCATTAAGTCAGCTACAAGGTTGTAGAAATCAGGTATGTATTTTTAAGTACATTTAAGAAGAAAAACCTGATTGTTCATGACCCTATGTATTAATTGTTCCTAATTGGATGAAATAATGCATAAATAAATTTTCCATTTGCTCTGGTAGTTCAGTTAGTTTCTCCAGAGAGATGAAAAAAAAAACATCCTCAGTTGATGTTGAGGAACCATGTCAGCACTGCAAACTGGTTTTGGTTGACTGCCCTTAGAGGCTTAGAAGAAGCTATTTAATATAGCAGATATAACAGTCAGGTGTTTATGACGCTACTCATCTGAAGAGGGAGAGGAAGGTCTGTATGTGAGAGTCTCAACTGATTTTTTTCACAGTAAACACAAGGATGTAATTCATATGAAGAGCTGAGATGGTACAGACCAGAAAATAAATGTATAATAACTTCTCATAGTTTTGGGCAGGGGAAGGAACCCACATGTCTCCAGTGGTTTTATAGTTTTCTAGTTGCATGTCAAGTTACTGGGACAAAATACGTNAAAAAAAAAACATCCTCAGTTGATGTTGAGGAACCATGTCAGCACTGCAAACTGGTTTTGGTTGACTGCCCTTAGAGGCTTAGAAGAAGCTATTTAATATAGCAGATATAACAGTCAGGTGTTTATGACGCTACTCATCTGAAGAGGGAGAGGAAGGTCTGTATGTGAGAGTCTCAACTGATTTTTTTCACAGTAAACACAAGGATGTAATTCATATGAAGAGCTGAGATGGTACAGACCAGAAAATAAATGTATAATAACATCTCATAGTTTTGGGGAGGGGAAGGAACCCCCATGTCTCCAGTGGTTTTGTAGTTTTCTAGTTGCGTGTAAAGTTACTGGGACAAAATACATAGTAGAAAAGCTTTTAAATCCTTATGTTGGATTATTTTGGGATATCCTTTTCTGCATTCATTTAACTATTAGTCACGACCTCAGGCTTGCCCAGCTATGAGGGTCACTTTTTGTTCAACCGTGTCTTAAGCTATCTAGTCCCTATGGAACAGTTAATTCTTATTAATAGTTAATGTTGTTGGGTCTCAGTAGCTTGGTAAAAGGGTGTAGCTGGGTAGGTTGGAGGCATAGTTGCACTTCTGCCATCCAGTAATGATGGCCAGATGCGTTTGTGAGAAAATAGGGCATGGAGTGATAGGACGAGGGGGAATGGCTTCAAACTGGAAGAGGGCAGGTTTAGATTGAACATTAGGAAGAAGTTTTTCACTGTGAGGGTGGTGAGGCACTGGCACAGGTTGCCCAGAGAGGTTGTTGAGGCCCCATCCCTGGAGGTGTTCAAGGCCAGGCTGGAGGTGGCCTTGGGCAGCCTGGTCTGGTGGGAGGTGTCCCTGCCTATGGCAGGGGGGTTGGAACTCGATGATCTTCAAGGGCCTTTCCAACCTAAACCAATCTATGATTCTATGAAAATAGTGTGTGTACTCTTCAGAAACGGAGTTGTCATATCTCTGCCTTTTGTGGATTTGTTCCCCCCACAGTTTCCTTTACAATTGCTTAATGGGATTTCCCTGATCTGAAGGACATCGTGTTCATGGATCAACATGCTTCATCAAAGTTTAAAAAAACCCAACAAATATCACACTGTTTTACATCATAGTTCCTGTTGTAGACAACATGATTGTTGTTTTTTAATAAGGTCCTGTACGTAGACCTGCCTGCCTCGAATACTTTGTCAGTTAAGTCTCTTGCTTGTGGAGGCTCTGAGAAAACTGGAGAGAACACAAAGGAGGGCAGCAAAAAGCAGAGTGAACTCAATTTTTTTAGAGTGAGTAGAGGTGACTGGATCATAGTCTATTAATATCATCAAGGTAGTAAGATAAATGAAGAGAGGGAATTGCTTGGTCTCAGGTGGCAGGAGAGAGAGCAATCGCTTAAGGCGAAGGAAGGAAAAGTTTGAACTAGATAATAAGGGCGGGGGAAGGAATGTTTAAGCAGAGCAAGCAAGGGATGTTTTGAGGAACCTAAGGAAGAGTTTGAGCCACCATCACTCCAGAGGTGTGAGATCTAAATTAGAGATGTGGCTGATAGGTTTTGGTACCAAAAAAGAAAAAAAAAAATCGCCTAAAATTCTAGAGTCAGGCCAAGGGGCACAGGCTGGGTTGCCTTAGCCTGTATTTTACAGTTGTGATACGTTGTGAGGAACGACTGTGGCCTTGACTGCCCTTTTATACGTAGTCTGTACTTCCACAGCCTGTTCGTAGAGGTTGTCGGGGAGTGAAGGATAACTGTGCAGGAGGGGAATGTAACAGGATAGAACTGTAGTAGACCAGTAACATGTAATTTATACCAGCAACTATCTAATAATTTGGTTTTGTTTTGTGGTTAGGTGTTTTTTTTTTCTTCTTCTTTTTAAGTCAGTGCAGTTTCTCAGTACTGGATGACCCTGGCAGGTAGAGTACTGCAGGGATGATGACTTCGTGGTGCTGGAGAAAATGGCTTACGACTATGCTTTTAACCTTTCTGAATGATGCCATCATGTTATGGATAGTAAGGTTTGCCATAAAAAAAAAAAATGGCTTGGGATAGCGGGGAAATCTTGTGTCATCTTAAAAGAAAGCTTTCAAGTATTCATATTGAAACTTAATACAGCAATATGTCAAAATGTATTTAAAATAAAATGTGGCTTGCTCTGAGGCAGTCTCACAGTTTGTATAAACCGCAATACCATTTCTGGCAACTCCGAAAGGACAGTTTCAAACAGCCGCTAGTGAGAGTCAATGAAATGGAACAACCTCTTAAAAGTTTTGTCTTCCTCATCTTATTCTCCTGCTTATAGCACGTCTTCGCCTCTCAGACCTGGTTTATCTCTGCAAGATTCGCTCTATGCATCTTTCTCTTGGGATCTGGAATATATCTCTCTCTCCTGTGATTCAATTTCCTTCTTAGAGTTTTCAAAAAGTCCTTGTTGGGTAATTAGATGATTCTGGGACATTGCATTGTGCCAGTTTTAAAGATATGTCGCTGTTAGAGTCAGAAGGGACTGTTCCAGTCATCTGACCTTCTGCATGAGATGGTTACAGAATTTCACACAGTCGTTTTCATGTCTAACTTCTGTCTGAACTTCAGTAAATGGCACTTGTTGTCTGAGGCAGCAATTTACTAGAACACCGTTGCCGCTCTACCTTGCAGTACTGGGGCAAGGAAGGTGTCAGAAAAGTCTAGGTTTTAGCATAACACCTTTTTGTTTAAACATCTTTTGCACGCAGCTTCAGTGCGTGCTGCTTTGAGACGGAGCAGGAGGAAGATGGGTCATCTGCATCCCAAATGCGGCTCTGTTCCTCATGGTACGGAATAAGATGGATTGGCTTGATTATTCCGTGTGCTTCTCTTGCTGAATTGTTTCTCTGTTATGAAAGCGGTTGTTCCAGTGCTAGCTAATGCTTTGGAATATCCAGTCAGGATAGGAATCAGGCTGGGGGTTTTTTTTGGTTTTTTTTTTTTCTTTTTCAAATTAGGTATTAAAATGTGTGGAGTGGAGTGGCCACTTGGTGGCAAAGCTGAACAGGAAGTACGATGTGACTCTGCTTTTCAGAACTACTTTAATTTGTCTGGCGTTTGTGGGAAACTGTCAGGATGACAAAGGCATGCTGACTTCTACCTGCGAGGCCACGTTTCTGTAATTGTGTTCCTAAGTTCCTGCAATCATAACGCTACTTGTGGTGATAGTAGAAATTGTTTGGTTCCTTGACCACAAGATGTACCAAATCAATCAGCTTTGCTTTCACCATGAGGTGAGTTGGGGCAATGTGGATGCCCCTTCCAGAGTCTCTAGCGGATTTAGAGACAATACTTCATGAAAAAGGCTCAGTGACAACCTGAAGGGCTTAGGTAGAGTTCTGTAGTTCTCTCTCTCCCTGTTTTGGTACTGTCCTAATGCCAAAGGTGCATGCTCTGTATTTCAATGAGGCAAGACATGATGTGTTAGAAAAATGACAACAATAAAAGCCCAAGGTAACTGTGCTAGCTAACTTCCCTTTCTAGCTGCTCTTATTAAANGCACTAGCTGCGCTGCCGAGAAGCCGATAATGTTCTCCTTCTGGCACAGCATCATAACAAAATAAAATCGTGCTCTGCTTTTTTCCTCAACCAGAGTTCTGACTGCGTCAGCCCCTTTTGCTTTGTACCCCAGGAGACAAGATGTATGTCGGCTGCGGGCTCACGAGAGGAGTGAGCAATTGAAAGAAGTAAGAGGCATCTCTCTTCCAGCTGCACTTCAGGTGAGGTGAAGAGGCGATTCCTGACAGCACTCAGCAAGGTCTCAGGCTCCCTGTGTGTTTGGAAATGTATGGACCAATGAATTTCTTTATAATATGAGGATCTCTCTGCTGTTTCACACTGTCAGACGTTCAAACTGCATTTATTACCGAGCTTCCCTCGAGTCTAAATAGGAGACTGAATTCATTCCCCCTGCTCCTTGTTCCAGCAGAATTATTTTAAGCTAACGCTAGGTCAATAGCAGCAACATTTACTTACTGCCCTTCCTATCCCATGCTCTCACTGCGTGTTCTGAATGGACACACATGCGTGCTGCTGGAGCAAATGAGCTTTTGTTCTGTTTTTTTTTAAAAAAAAAAAGGCCCTTTAAATTGGTAGTACGATGACAGACATTTGCAGAACATGTGGTGCAAAGTAGTAATTCCTGCTACTGGAAAGCGTAGCAATAAATCCAAAATAGTCATCCAGGATTTCTTCCATGATACTCACGTGTATCGCAGCTCTCTTCTTGCGTGCGCACACACATTTGTAGTTGTGGACATGGAATTAGTAGAATTCTGTTTTTCCGAAACTTTGGAGTCTTACAAGAGTCATTAATAAATAACCCAAGGGTTTATAATTCTGATTCCCTTAAAATTTTCAGTTGCTTCCTTGTATGTCTTTACAGTGGTATTTCCTTCAAAATTTCTTGCTTGGACTATCTTGGCCGTGTAGTAAAGAAGCAAGGTCAAACCAAACTCTTGTGTAACCCATCGATTTTAATGTATTTTTGCTTGAGCCAAACAGCTTTTCATGCTCAAGATGGCAGGTACTCACCTCAGATGTCATCCTTTTCCCTTGGACCTCAGTGAGGCAAGAACCAAGACCTTGCTGGAAAATTTAACCTCTGAACGGCTTTTCTTGCTGAAATTCCTGATGTATTGTGTGAAATAGTTTGCACAGCTCAGTACAAGTAATGTGCAAGAGCTGTGTTATCAGCCGAGAAGCAAAGCGGCAACTCTTTAGATATACTGCGTTTGATTAAATATGGTTATATGTATGTATTTAGATGTTTGCTAGAGCTGACCGAGTTTGTTGGCAGACCTTTAGAATCATAGAATTGTTGAGGTTGGAAGGGACCTTTAAGACTATTGAGTCCAACCGTTGACATAACACTGTGAAAACCACCAGTGAATCATGCCCCTAAACTCTAAGTGGTGCCAAATTCGGAGATTTTTGGTTTGGGGTTTTTGGGGGTGGTTTATTGTTTGGTTTTGGTTTTTAAACCCAGCTAATTTCTGTGATCTCAACTACAGTGCAGTAACCTGCACTGGTACAACTGAGGATATGCAAAATTGGAGGAAAGAGGATGAAATTAATGGCCAGAGATTAGGTGTTTTCCATCAGTAGAAAGTTAATGTGATACAGAATAGGCGTAAGGACTGACCAGGTTGGTTTAGGTATTGTACAGTTGCACCAACTGAGGATATGCAAAATTGGAGGAAAGAGGATGAAATTAACGGCCAGAGATTAGGTGTTTTCCATCAGTAGAAAGTTAGTGTAATACAGAATAGTCGTAAGGACTGACCAGATTGGTTTAGGTATCGTACAGTTGCACCAACCTTTCTGCTTTACGGCCTGCATAGGGTCGGAGACCGATTGCTCCGCAGCCCGCGTGTGTAATGATGGCAGGGCTGCGGCACGGGCACGGGCCAGCCCCGAGGTGGGGTGCCACAGCTTTGAGGGGTGTCGGGGCC
>VUYV01000350.1:0-116325 GCA_008711295.1 Anarhynchus alexandrinus | reverse complement strand
GGGGGGGGGGGGGGGGGGGGGAGCGGGAAGGCGCTGCCGCCCTTTTCGTTGGCCGGGGGTCTCGGCTTCCCAGTCCTGATGGAGAAAATTCCCCTCGATCCATTTCTCCGTGGCCTTCCTTGGGGGCACAGTCTCCTGGGAAGCCTTTAAAAGTCGAAGGTTATACTTCTCAGAAGAAAAAGTAAAACGTTTTAAAGTACCCACATCGGCGTGGAAGTAAGATGGTCTAGCGACTAAAATGCTGTAAAATGCCAAGAACCTTGCTCCGGAGTGTGTCTTTTTAGTCTTTGTGGGGAGAATAATCCTTCACAACTTAAATATCCTAAAATACATTCTTTAGATCTAAGCTGTCAGTTAAGAGGATAGCAGAGGTGAAGCTTCCAAGAACGTCAAGGTTTTCTTTATTCAAATTACAGATGATTTTGGTTTGATGTCGAAGGTTTTGATATTGAACTGTGTCTGACAATGGCAGCGTGGATATTTGCGATAGCGGACCCGGGCTGTTGGAATTCATGGTTGTACACAAAGCAGTCTGCTTCTAAGATTGACGTTCCCAGGAACACAGCGCCTGACTGACTTCAAAGGGGCGGAGATCCGTTCCTTCAACTTTTTATATAACAGGGGGGTCTTGAGAAACGAAAAGGATGTCTTTGTCTTCAGCAGGTCTTAATTAAAGCCTTGGAATCCCATAGTATGTTTTGGAAATCAGCATGTTTTCCAGTAAGCTGGAAAGCTTTGCTCACAGTAAGTTGTTACTCATTTTGGATTGCTTAACCTGTTGATTTGTTTGGACAAATTGCAGGAGTAAAAGCAGAAAACGTTAAAACTGGTCTGTTGGAAACTTGTACTCGTTAGTGCTACTTTAACATATAGTGTTTAGACTTGCTGCATTTCTGTACCTTTACCACGGTTTGTCTTAACAAATTAAGTTTTTCAGACAATGCAAGAGAACTAATGGTAAGTGATTAGATACTTCAGAGCGCGCTGGAAAACCTGCTGATTTCCAATCACTTCGTAATTCAGCTTGTTAAATGTGACCTATGCATCGGGCTGTTTAAAAATCATGATTAAGACTTGCTTCATTGTAACAGGATTGCAGCCTGGGGTTACGGTATTTCTTTGAACCTGGGTGTGTAGGATACAGAACTATTGTAAAGGTAATCAGGCTTTGATAGCTTCGTCTGATATAATTACAACCAGTTAAACGTTCCTATAGCGGCATTTTTCTGTTCCTTCTGTTGACCTGCCCTGTCCATACCTATCATGCTGAATCACTGGCTTCTGGAGAAAGCCTGGACAGCTGTGCCAAGCTGTCCGTGTTCTTCGCGTGAAGGACAGGGTGGTTTGGTTCCCCCATTCCCCCTCCCCTTAGGTGCACCGCAGTTGGAAGTATTTTTTTTAGATAGGGACCTCAGGGGTGCGAGATTGCAGGTTATGTCAGCGCTAAGTGGGAGTATCTACGCAACATAAATACGTGTGTTGAAACCGTGTTGAAACGTAACAGCTATGCCACATCCCTGTTCACAAACAGATGCGTTGCTGCTCACACACCAAGAAGTGTTCACCATCCTCTTACCTATTGTACGACAAATAGATTACAGATATGGCAATATTCTCTTTATGTGTGGGCCCTCTGCTTTTGTCAAGACGATGCTGCGTACCAGGGGACCTAAAAGTCCTGCTGGAAATGTGTGGACCAGGCGTGCTGATGAAACTGTTAAGGCTGCTGTTCAAATGGTGGCGTGCCTTACGCTTTTAACTTCTGTAATGCTTACGAACTGTTGTAGAAATTGTCTCTTTTTTCATAAATACCAACTTATTTATTGGTAATTATTAGTGAATTTATTTACTGGAGTAAGGTTTAAGGATTCTTTTTAAGGCAGTAATTTTTTGGGTTTATTTTGTTTAATGATCCACTATAGCAGAAAAAAACCCTGTAAAAGTTCTGAAAATGTTACTTTTTTACGTGCCAGCTCTGGCTGTTCCCAAGAAAAAACATCCTTGGGGCACCCAGGCTTTCTGTCTCTTCATTTCATTTATAATGTCTCAGGTCCTTGAGTACAGCCACAGAGCAAAATGTAGTAATATTATCTGGTGTATCTGTGTATTGGTCTATATTTCATCTTTTATGCTCTCTGTATACTAGGTCTTTTTGGGGAGGAAATGTGAATTCAGGACTTAATGCTTGCTAGTATTTGCGTTGTTTCATCTCTTGCTTTTATTTTAGCTTTATTTTCTTCCTCTGTGTTACTGGAAGTGGGGAGAAAATAACAGAAACCATTCAATTTCAGAGGCCATGAGAAATCAAATTGTTTACCACTAGTAATATATGTTGGCAGAAATAGGCAAGAGATGCTCACCCAAGAAAAAAAAGTTAAATTATTGTATCATCAGTAACGAATCTTTTCTAATAAGGTAGGATAGTAATTAGGATGTGTCCCCCTTTATATGTTGACCTGTATATTTAGCAATTAGCGGGAAGTGCGTGCATCTAGAAAAATATCTGACAGATTATCAAGTGTAATATGCATACTAGACATATATATAATAGACCTAATAATGGCTTTAAATATGCAGCCTATACAGTCTAGCTGTGTTGGTCTGGCATACCTTCCCAAGTATGAATTGTATCATCAAAGATCACTGGTTGCTTTTAAAGTGTATAAAAAGCTCAATTTTTCTCTTTTCATGGCTTAGTTAAATTGTCTAAGTAATTTGTACTTACAGAGTTTCCTATAAATTAATGGTTAGCTATGGAATTGAAACGTCTGAAGTCAGTTTTCGGCATTTGGTTCCCAAAAGGTGTCTTGTGTGGCTTTTGTTACTGCTTTTTTTAACAGAGATGAGAAAATGTACCAGCCTTCTTGATTCACTGTTTTCTAAGGCACCCTCTTCATCTTTGGAGAATGATAGTTAGCGTTTTACTGTCTTGTGGAAGTGTAGCATTTTCCTCTATTATGTTCTATCAAAATCACAGGGGGAAAAAAATAATTTTTCTTTAAACTGCTGTTGATATTTAACTGCTGTATCTGATGCGTTTGGGTTTGCCTTTTTTTTTTCCTGGGATGATTGACTGACTTCAGCCGGCACACTTGACCTTTCAGCGCAGGTGACTTTAATAAGTGAAACTTATCGTTGTATCGTATCTTTTCTACTAAAACAAATGTTTCACTACTTTGCAGTAAAGTGTTTTTTACTGACAGGGAGGAAGAAGCGCTTGTAAGCGCAGACAGTGTGATGAAGCGGTCCTGGGCATGGCAGGGACGAGCCTTCCTTGGCTTTCCTTTGAGGGAAGAGCACCAGGGCTTCTCGGACCCACCTGTGAGCAGCTACACCGCAAAGTTGTTCTTGGAAGTCCTCTGTCCTCCCTGGAATCGCGCTTTGCCCACCGTGGATGCTGCAAGGCTTTGGGAAGCATTCCACAGGACCTTGTCATGCTGATCTAGTAGATCTTTTTTTGCTAAGTTTGGAGATGATAGCTCCTTTGTTTTGGATAGAAGTCATGATATGGTCTGTCTGGTTGGCAGTCGTTTTGGATAGTAAGTGGTAGCTCATTGAAACAACTCTTTAGAGAATCCGAAGGAGAAGTAACTCATAGCCTTGAGCAGGGTCCTAAATTAAGACACTAATAGCTACTTTTTGACAATGATTTCCGTGTAGGAGAAAAAGAAGTCCTTGCCGTATTTAACTTTAAAATTCAGTCTGGTAAAAAAAAATAATTAAAAAAAAAAGGTAAAAGGATAAATGCTCACAGGCAGCATGAAAACTGTTTTAAAAATATTATAAGGCACTTTACAAGGCCTTTATGCTGCTGGTCAGAAATGATTCTAAAATGATACAGAAAAGCAGCAGAGTAAAGAGAGTATTAAAATGTCATATTTAAAAAAAAATCACCATTTTGTTTTGGGAGAGGCAACGGAATGGAACTGAATTCTGATAAGTTAGCGTTTGACTGGCCTTATACTTTTTTTTTTTTTTGACAGAGAGGATTGTGTGAGTGAATAAATCTCAAAAATAACAACAAGGAAACCCAAAAAAACCCACCCCAAAGTGGAAACCTGCCTTAATTTCAGTGGGGCCAATTGGCAGTTGAGGCTTGGGAAGGTAAGGCCAGAGCAGAAAAATCTGGCAAGTACTTAACATCTGTGTTAATTGCGTAAGGAACTAAGGACTCTTTCACACATGAGTCAATTCTTATTGCTGAATGGGACCAAAGAATTGTCTCATTGAAATGTAAGTGGTTTCAGAACATATCAACAAAACAAATGTTCAGAAAAAATATCCCAGGACCAGAAGATATTTGTCTAGTGGAGCTAAAGGAATTCTTTGGGGTTTTTGGGTGCAAAATTGCGGATTTATTTTCCATAGCCTGTGGCATAACTCATCTTCTGAGTCTGAGAAATGGAGCACAGCAGCATTTTTTTAAAAGCTCTACATTGAACTGGAGAGCTGTAGATCAGTAAATTTAATTTAAGCAGACTCATAGCACTTGTAAGAAAGAGTGGACTAACTACGTCCCTCGGGAAATAGAGTATTAAAGAGGAGTTGGTACAGTTTTCATAGATGGAAATCAAGAGAAATTGTTAGAATATTTTGGAGGAGCCAGTGAGTTGGTTGACCCAGGCAAAACTATTCATGAGGTTCCTTCATTGGAGCCTTTAAAGTAAGCAAAGGAGGAAATACCCTCTTTTGGATCAAAAGTAGTTAGGAAAGGCTGTTAATCCTGTTAAAAGGGAAGAAACTGCCATGGTTGAGGGAGGTTTAACACCTATCATTTGCGCTCTTTAAATGTGTCCATAAGTTATTTAGAAAACAGAGTGAATGGCAAATCCATAACACTCTTTCAGGATAGTAAACTTCCAGAGATGCTTCAGAAAGCTCTGGTTGGACTGCGTGCCTGGGCAAAGAAGTTAAAGGAGATGCTGTTCTGATAAAAGCGGAGTAGGCTCTACAAGGGGAAGAACAATTCTTGCTTAAACATAGAGGGCAGTAAACTCGGGAAAGAAACATTAGGGTCTGTGTGGATAATATTCTGAAAATGTGAGTGCAGTGGCAGTCAAACAGGCTGGTAGGAATTTAGGGATTATGAGAATATCAGTTTAGAAAAAAGAGAATGCGCCGTCATGCCATTATATGTGTCTTGTGTTGTATGAGCATCTTGAACAGCAGCATGTAATGTTGGTCCCCCTTCCTAACTATCTTCTTTATCTAAAGATATGTTCAGGGGCACAGAGTGGCTTTCGTGCAAGGTGAGCAACAAAGATGAGAAAGTCGTGACTTGGAAAAGGAGGAGGAGGAGGAGATAGAGTTGGATACTGCTTACATCATGAATGGTATTTAATGGAGAAGTTGAATAGGAAACAACTGTAATTCTTGTCTCCCATGAAAAGCAGAAATGCAATACTAAACAAAATTTTCCAGAAATGAATATAAACAAAAGGTGAAATACTTTTTCATATAACGTGTAATTAAAACTGTGGAATTCATAGCGATAAGGTGCAGTGGAGGCACCCTATTCAGGGTCTCACAAAATAGTTCTATCAGTGATCATGAACGTGATGGTCTGGATGAAACTCTAGAGGAGATTCTTAAATCACCCTGTTTGGGAAACAGAGAATGTGGGGAGGGAAAGAGCTATGAATCTGTCATTGCCAGAAACACATTTAAGTACTAAATAGTCTTTTGGCATAACACACTATGGCCATTTTAATGGGATGAGCATCTTTAAATACTTTTCAAACAAATAACTGTATTTTTCATGAGAGAAATTTCCAAAAGCGTCAACCAAGTTAATTGAAAAATTACACAGACAGTATAAAAGATGGAATGCACCGTGGCATGCTAGGTATAGCAATAGTTTCATTTGAGATTTAAAATTCTATGAAACTTTTAAGACTGCAAGGACATGGTAAGTGAGGATGAAATAAATAGTGGCTGCAGTGCTCTTGTAGGGTTTCAAGGTTTACGGGGTCATTTTTCCTTGCTTCTAGAATGCTTGTTAATATAGCAGGTGGCATGCGTTCAAAGAAACTTGAGTAAAGGGATAGTTTTTGTGGCACTTAGGAAAAATACCATCATTTGCAAGAAACTGACTTTGCTGAATCTGTGCTTTCTCGTTTGGGATGAATATGGGAACTTGTATCTTTTGACAGCTATTGATTCTAGCTTTCTGATTCAAGTAGACGCTGCTGTGTATTTGTGCTTAACTAATATTTTCAAGGTTGCTGGTCCATAGACCATCTGTGATGTCTTTATGCTATTTCTTTTCAAATCTGTTCTGCCAAATGCAGAAGGATAATTGGATATATTCTGTCCTCATAGCAGTCATGGGTGCTACATCTCTTTCTTCTGTATAGATATTGGCAGAGGCGTGAAAATTCCAGGGACAGCCTGAAAGATGTGCTAGGTTTTAGGCTTTGTGATTCTTCTGAGTGACAATACATAGACAGCAATGCATTTATAAAACCAAAAGCCCACGAACCCTGGCCAAACAACAGAAAAACCGCAGACAGCTATGCTATCGTGGTAATAAACCTGCTGACAAAATGAAGGATACTGGCCTATCTTTTCACAGAACACCGTGGTTGTATTGATATATGATATCACTTAGTGGAGACAAACATTATATACTGTTTCGCGTATACCTACTGTCAAAGCAACAAATTCTTTACGAACACAAGGTCTGTGTTTAGTAACCCTAGTAATGTGAGCTGAGGCTTTATCTGTGGAATCAAAACCACTCTTAAGCAGAAAATGAAATCTGGGATGTTGAGCATGCTTTTACAGCCAAAGCTGAGTTCATGAAACATGGCATGGGCTCCTGATTATGGAGGAAAAATGGCTCATTTTCTTTCACCGTCAGAGGAAAAGAATTGTATAAGTTTTAAGGTCATAAGAACAGAAAATACTTTGCTTGTGGAAGTACAGTACCTTGTAGGGTTGATCCCTGGTACTTTTTCCTACCATTAGTCTAAAGGCTTTGATCTCATCTTGTTTCCCGAGCCTGTTCCAACAGGGTGTCTCTGATACAAGCCAGATTTAACCGAGGTTATTAAAATGGGCATATATATCAGCGTGGTTTAAATTTACAGTATCTACATGTAAGATTTTATTAGCAGCTACTGTTGTACTCAGTTACTAGGCAATAGGAGATCTGCTTTGGGTCTGGAAGTAGCGTGTTTGTCTTAGTTGCCATACTGCACCTCTCAGCGGGGATTATTGTATCGGGTAAAGTGCCATGCTAATGCAGTTTTTCTACTTTTGAACCTCTCTACAATGTACTGTGAATTTATCCATTCAGATCGGTGCTAACTTTTGGATCTCTGCAGCGTGCTTTATAATAAGTTATAAAAGTACCCAGAGGCTTGTAGGAAGTCGGTGTAGAACTAGGTTTAGAGGTTTTTGCTTTTGATATCTCTGTTTTAAGTAGTACTGCAGTATAAAGGAAAGGTGATTTTTTTCCCTCTTTCTAAATGCATATACAAATAGTAATAAAAAAAATCAAAACCTTTTTGTTAACAAATCCCAAAAGCTACTCACTGTTTCTTTTCCCCCAACACTGCTGTTCAAAATTTTGAATCAATATAGCTAAAATTATATCATCCATACGTGTTTTAAAAGTAAAATTGGTTAACTTTTGACTAGTAAGAAATGGTTTGGTTTAGAAAATTGTGTATGTTGTTGTAAATCATGATGTATTATATTTGTTCCTAGCATCTATACTTCTACTAATGGGATATAGTCTGTTATTTTGTACTGCAGTGTGTATTGCCATAGAGATTCATCTCTAAATGTTTTTCTATTGCTTAGCTTTGCTGGGAGTGGAAGAAGGGAATCCTTTAATGACCAACACCATGTTATTTCCTTAGGGTAATTCCTCTTAATTACCATTCCGTTACAGTCCCGAGAGCGCAGGTTATGCACAAAGACTTTGAAACATGGATTATATTTCTGTCTTGGAACACATCATGCTGCAATTCTTTTTCTTTAGGCTATAACATTCTATTACTACTTCATCAAAGGTTTAATTAAACCCATTAGTTTGCAGAAATTGTCTACATGCTTCAAAAATTATCATCCTTAACCTATTAAAAGATATTGTTTGTAATATTTTTCAAAGGTATGAGCGCTAATATAGTGTTAACTATTGTTGAGACAAAAATTAAAGTCTAAAAATTAAAGAAACAGTTTTTATAGTAAGTGTTACTATTTTATTCAGCTGGATAGTGCAGATAAAGTCTTTAGCCATGTTCTATTCTGCCTTCTCCGAAGATTATTCTAAAAAAAATATCCTTCTTGAGCAATAGGAAAATACGCGCACGTTGTGTGAAAAGGATTTTGTTAAACTCTGAGGAACTAGTTTTAAGACTTTTTTTTCGCGAAGCAAATATAACATTACAGATGCTTAACTACTTTTGATACTACCACTTGTGATTTTTGGACATTATGGGTAATCCCTGGATATACACAGTTTTTAATTTGAATCTTTGTGAGTGTATTAATTCAAATAATTTGGCACAGTCCTTTCCAGACACTGGACAGAAACATCTGGTTTTATAGCCTCTCAGAGAATGTAACTTGCTGGACAAACTCAAAGCTGTAGTTTGTTAGAATAGTCAGAATTAATTTTTTTTTTGCAAATCCAATCTGAAATATATTATGTGGACATAAGAACTTTATTACGAGAAGGAAATTTTATCTGCTGTATGCTTAGAAGCCCCGAAATATTTTTGAACTGTCGTAAGCAGGAGGTCAACATCAACTTTCTGAATTCTGCAGCCAGTAACGATTTGCACATAGGAGAATGAAGAAGAGCCGGTCACCTTCACAGACCATTCTCCACCACACCCTGCATCTACCCAGAGAGCCTCCGAAAAGAGAGAATGGTCATCTTTCTCTTAAGTAGTTCGTTATCTAGGAATAATGCTAGAACTAATGAAGCACAATTCCTGCAAAACTGTCTCTTGGAGGTGGTTGACTTTGGTTCTGGGATCTGGTTCTGATCTCTAATGCTTTTGCAACAATTAAAGCAGGAGAAATCTACTCCGTGAATTGTCTGCTCTCTCGTGAAAGGATGACCTCATTTTTGCATTGCTGAAGGCAGTTGTGGGTCCTCAAATAATGTGTTATTTGTGGGGGAAGAAATGGGCTAAAACTGATTTATGTACAGATTAATAGAAACTTCCAAATAATGCAAAAATAACGTTAAGAGAATATGAAGGTTGGAAAGTCAAGTTCAAAAAAACCCAGTGAATGCCAGAATTGATGCTTGCATGGTCATAATTAAGGGCTTCTAAAAATTATTTAAATTTATCTTGTTGGAACAATGGATTTCTCTTTTGAGAGACAGATTTATGTTTTTAAACAATTGTGCATGGAACAGAAGTGGTTGTCTTTTGATTTTTCAAAATACGTTAAGTTTATTAAAATTTGGATTACATGGAATTTTAACGCTTCCAAATGAAACTTGAGTCATTACTGGAGGAGACTGGAAGGAAAGGCATGCCATTTCTTTTCTGTTAATAAAATACTTCACGTCCAAAAATAAAGTGCCAAATTTGTTCTACGCTGTGTAATGTCAGGGAACATTTTTCAGCATCTTCCTACTTAGAAACTTTTATAAGGGGAAGAATTGACAATTCTCCAGTTTATTTTCTAGTATAATTTAATTTCAGTGAATATATGTCTGATTTATGCATAGGTTGTTTATTGATAGATTTTTATTATTGCATAAAACGGAAGGGTAGCAATGTGTTGCTAGTAATCTAGAAGTCAATTTAAATGAAGTCAGTGAATGTCTTAGTATTTAAGCATTGATTTTTGGAATGTAAAGTTTAACAACGGAGAGTAAGAGAATAAAGTACGACTAGCCTAGCTACAGGTGTATTCATACCACTAATTGTTCTTGTCTTTGAATAGATGTGTTTCTCCATTTTTTTCTTTTTAAACATTTAAAATAATATTTAAATGGAGAGAATTTGAATGGTTATCCTCCTTTTCTCTTTTATTTCGTTCTTTCAATAGCGGTATGCTTTTTTTGTTAATCAGATTAGTTTTATTTCCTGTAATCCTGCATGAGTGCAATGATATTCTGACGCGCTGCTTAGTGGCAATTTTGATCTATCCTCTTCTCCCGTGTCCCGTATCCGTATTTCATTTGTGCAGTAACTGGAGTGCCATTGTTTGAATTCATGTAAGCTGCTGGCCGTCAGATGTGCTGTCTGGGCAGTTGCTGAGCCTGGGCTGGTCCCCAACTTCAGACCTCTCATCTGCTCTGCTTCTTCGAGAGACGGATCGCATATGGCTGCTTTGGACCCGCCAGCCAGCGTCCGAGGGCTTCTGATACTTCCCCGGATTTCTAAATTTGCATCTAGTCTAGGGACGGCCTCTACTCTTAGTTTAACCTTTTTAGAGACAACACAACAGGAAAACAAGGAAAACGAGCTCAAAGAAGGAATTTCAACCTACAATGGCAATGTTGTAGGCTCCCACAATTACATTTTTTTCTGACGGTATGAACTTTGTTCTGCTGCTTTGTCGGTGGTTTGACAGAACTTCAAACCGGCAGAGTCCAGCCTGCCCCTTTCTGCCCTTCAGGGGCTGAGAGCACCCGTGGCTGCTCGGCCTTCGCCTTCTCCTGCCGCAGCCCTCTGTTAGAATCCCCCGTAGTTTTCATGGTTCCGTGCTGAAGAAGCCTCTACTTAGTTACTCCTGTAGAAGAAATCCATTCTGCTTTTGATTTCTGTTATTATTGCTTGGATCTTTTTTAATTATTCTCTCTTTCTGATAAGGTTGGCAAACCAGAGCGGCATGCTAGATTTATCAGTGGCATAATTGCATCTTCTTTTGTTTTCTATTTGCTGATAATTCTTAACATTCAGGTTTTTAGGTTTCTTTGACTTGTCAGCATCAAGTATTTTCCTAGAACTATAGGAAAGACCTTGCTATAAAATAGTAATTTTATAATCTGTGATTTTTATATGTAAAGTTAGGATTTATTTCCTTCATTAGGATTAATGTCCTTCATTAATTTGCATTTATTAATATTTAATGTGTCATATTTTGCTGAGCCACTCAGTAGCATGAACGACTTCTGTAGCTGTTCATAGCCTGCCCTGTTCTTCATGGTCTGGAGTACTTACTGTCACCTGAAGGCCTCATCACTCCACGAGTTACCTTCTTTTCAGTGTAATTTATGAATTTATTAAATAGCACGGATTCTGGTGGGCCTCCTCTGGTGACCTTTGTCCTTTGCGGGTGCTGGCTGTTACCTCCTTTTATTTCTAGTCTTTTAAACGGTATTGTATCATTTTCTTGCTAGCTTTGGATGTGTTTTGGTGTTTTTTTTGTTTGGTTGAGGTTTTTTTTGTTTTGTTTTGAGCCTTTGATGATTGGCTTATTTCAAAATGCCTTTTGCAAGTCTGAGTGGATATTAAATGGATCTCCTGCATCCCCAATACTTGTTGAATCCTTCAAGGAATGGCATTATATTGGAGAAAGACTGTGTCCCTTTGCAAAGGCAGTTTTGACTCTTCCAAATGTTGTAAATGTCTTCTAATTCTGTCTATAGTTTCTACACCCTTGCACGTTTATAGATGTTAAATTTTCAGAATACATACACAGATAGCACTATTCCATCCACCTTTTAGTGATGTCATCAAATTGCTTGATTGAAAGACAAATTTGCTCCTTTGGATAGCAGCTATTCCATGATGGATCCAATCCTAGATGGAGTATATTTTTAAAATAGCATTGTTGTGACTATTGTGTCTTCTTTTTAAATTTTAGCTGTCCCTTTTCCACCAACGCATCGCTTGACATCTGAAGAAGTGTTTGACACAGATGGAAGACCAAGGGTTGACATTTTGAAGAACCACTTGATAAAAGAAGGTCGAGTGGATGAAGAAATTGCACTTAGAATCATCAATGAGGGTGCTGCAATATTACGGAGGGAAAAAACTATGATAGAAGTTGAAGCTCCAATTACAGGTAATATTTCTAGATAATTTCACTCATAATTAAGTTGGAAAGAAGCCAGATTTTTTCAGTAGTAGAGTTTGTCTTAAAAATTGCTAAAGTAAAATTTCTGTATCATCTTATTGAATGACCCCTCACAACTGCATTTGCTTAATAGTACTCAAACGGTCTGAAAAAATAGGCTGCACGTTATTTTGCAACACGAAGGCGTTAAACCTATTGGAAAAAATAGTATGATTGGTATTAAAATGTCAAAATAGAAAGTAGTTAAATGCTGATGAATTACGGATTTCTAATTCCTGCAATGTTGTAAGTGGGAATAAAGATATCTACCTGGAATAGAAAAATGAACTCAGAATTACCCTGAAATCTAAATATGTGAAGAGGAGCTGATTGCTGTGGTTTGAAGCAAATACTGTGAACCGGAATTCTGAGTGAAAAATCCACCTTTATAGTTCCTCTGTAGGTGAGACTGACAGTTGCATGTCAAACCATGTTCTTGTGAGGGTAGTAGTACTGGAAAGTGTTGAGAGATTGTTTTAGCTTCTTCAGTGCCCTAGGACCAGCTCTGGTGTGATGCGAAACTGACTCTTAGGGGTTTTTGGAGTATTTTCATGGTTTGACTAGTTCTATTTCTGTTTGAGCTGGTGAAAGGTAGAACTGGTGTCCTTTAGTATTCTTACTTATAAACAGTTTAGACTCAGAAAATAGTTTATGTTGCATATCTGTTATTTATGATAATGAAAGTAGATTTGATTTTTGTGTTCCAATCAGTTTTTCTTTCATTTGAATGTGTTTTCTTCTAAATGGACCTGTATAAAATTAGCGTCTGAAAAACTTCTTTTAGGGCATCAGCTTGCTTTAATTTGTTAATATTGGGTAAATGAAAACATTTAAACAGTACATTATAATCATTGACATTTTTTAAAAAAAAGGAATGATTGAAATGGTGGAAACCGCTAAAGACTCTGAACTCAGAGTCTTTTGAAGCTCCAGATAAAGCTCAAAACTACAGTGTTGTCCTTATGTTTAGAATTGTTATATTTCTGTTTGTTCAGATAGTTCCTCAGAGCTAGTGGTATATTGGCAGCTGAAAAAGAATGAAAGTTCTTGCTGTGTTGGAGTAGAAATCTTAAGAAAAGTGACATAAAAGAGGACGCATTCTACTTAGTCTAATATTTTGTAGGTCACGATGACAAATGGTCTGCTCCAAGGGAATAACAACCTTTAACGTGCGGTGTGCCATATCCAAGATTTCTTTCCAAAATTAGAACAACTTTTTTGCCCCAAAAATTTGCTGATAAACTCTGAGAAGTTAGAAGATGCTATTCGTCAGTTGATCGGTGGCATTTTCCATCAATGGAAGGCATAATCTCTCAAATTCCTGTTAATTGTTATCAGCAATACCTCCCGGAGAAGCTAGAAGGAAGCTCCTGACTTCTGTTGAGCTGGGAACTCCTGTGGGAGTGAGGAGTTGGGAGCAGGTGTCTTCTTCCATACATTTTTAAATATTTTTTTTTTTTCAAATTGTGAGATGACCTGGTTTTGCTGTATGCTCTTCAAAGTCTTCCCATCTGCTATCTTTGGCACTTCTGCCTTAGGTTGCTGACCACTGGTCTTGTCCTGTCTCATATTCTAAAAACACAAGAAAACCCCACTGTTGAAATAGTGAATATTTGAAGGAGAAAAGTAACTGAGCAAAGAGAAGATATGATGATGTTAAAAAGGTATGTTAGTCTGACTCAGAAACAAAAGCGTACTCCCTGCTTTTTCAGTCCCACGTGGACACAGCAAATTGTTGCAAAGCAGCAGGCATTTTCAAATACGCGTACCAAGGAGAATTTGCAAAGATACCTGAGGGGTTGGGGAGAACCGTAAAGAGCTGCTGACAGCTTTTAAGACCTCGATGCTCAGTGCGTTAACTGTGTTTGGAAAATATCCCGCAATCCGCTAGATTCACATAGGTCTATCATCAGCGTTGTCACAGGTAGCGAGGACAGCATCTTAATGAAAAGCAAAGGGGGAAGCTTCAAAAATTTCTGTTATTCCTGCTTTATATCTGCCTTTCCTCTTAATTAGAAGTACTTTCTGGCTGTTTACTTAACTATAACTTAGTAACTTTTCTGTTAGATTTTTTTTAAATTAATTTGAACAACATTTTTGCTTGCAGTGTGTGGTGATATTCATGGCCAGTTCTTTGATCTAATGAAGCTGTTTGAAGTGGGAGGATCACCTGCTAACACAAGATACCTCTTCCTCGGTGACTATGTAGACAGAGGTTATTTTAGTATAGAGGTAACTGAATATATTAATCTGTTTTGTCCTAAATTTTTCTATAAGCACACTTTCACAGAGGTTTTCGAATGAAATTTTAGGTCTGCTTTAACATGTGAATGTGTTCTCCCTTGCTGTGCTTTCTCCTATACCAAAGGCCCGTTTACAGGAGGATATTGACCAGCCGTTTGGACTGTCCTGTTGAAATCACCAGACTTACTCCTTTTTCCTCCTCTTTCTTTAGTTAGTTTCTAAAAAGTTGAATTCTGTAGCATTTTTATACATAATCCTGCTTCTCTGCTAACATGCAGGGAGGTGTGTTTGTATGTTTTTTGGAGAACAGGTGAGTCATGACTGCAAGGAGTTTTAATTTATTATAGCTGTTTATATGTGTAAAGTAGATTCATTTTACTTATGTAATCAAATGTTTTTTTAATAATTATTAATATTTTTCTTTACTAAAATTCTGAGGGCGATTACAGATATTCCCTAAGGATGACCTGTGTTTCTGCCATTAATTTTTCAGGTATTTTGAATTCAAATAATTTTTTCATTTTCAGCATGTTTATTAAGTATACTACATTCCAAAACTATTCACTTATTCGTATTAATTAGTTTCAGAGCTATGATTTTTAAGTTACCTATTCTTCTGGAGGCAGCTTGGGAAGCGCCTCAGCTTGGGATCTCTTCATACGTACCAAATCTAATAGAGTGGTGGACCAATTGAAATAGTATTTTGCGAGTCGTGGTGTATGATACTTCATTTCTGCATTAAAATTATGCTGTTCTAATAACACGTGTGGGTATATACTGTGAAGGGCACGCACGATGCCTTTTGGGGTTATTAGGGATGGTAGACAGTCCAGAGATGCAGTAAGAGTGATTGCCTCAAAGTCGTTTATAAGGAAAAATTTCAACGGACGTTCCCTATTTATTAATTTGATCTTCTTGGCCTGTTCTTGATGAGTACAAATAATGTAATTGTCCTTGAAAAGGACATTTACATAGCAACGCTGTATGTTAATATGTCAAAACATGGTATGAAAGCTTCTCAACCATTACGCTTTCAAAAGTTTTTTTTTATACAATAGATGTTCTTGAAAACATGAATAAGAACAGTCTCGTTTTTTACCCCCATACGATTTTAATTTAATTTTTAATATCATATTTGGCATGCTAAATATACTTACAGAATATGGAAAGATATGCTAAATATACTCTTGAAAACCACTCCAGGGTTCTTCAAATGCTTGTCTGTCTCCATTGAGATAATCTGCTCTCTTCTACTCTGAGTGACTGTTGCAGTGAAGTACACGGCAGATTATCTGAATGAAGCTGAATTGCTGCAAGTGTGTGAAGGTGGGGCTGTGCTTTGTGGTCCTGTGGAGAAAGAAAATAGTAGTACATGAAAATCAGCCATTTGTTCTCCATTTTAACCTTTAAAAAAACTTTTCCTATTCAAGTTTTTGCCTTAATTGACATTTAGGAAGTTTAAGTTGACCTCCAGGAATTTTCATATATGGTTGCTTTAAAATCTTTCTTAGTGGTTGCAAATGTAATAGACTTCTGGTAAAATATTTGACTTTTCACCAAAAAGTGAAGGTGAAATTTTCTAAAAATGTACGAACAGTGAAATTTGATTTTTAACTAATAAATTCTTAGTCAGTTTGTCCTGAAACATCTTTAATTGCATTGATATTTTAGTAGTAACCCATTTCCAAATAAAAAATGTCATCACTTCTAATGGGAAAGATAATTACATGCTACTGTGATTGTATATAACAAACTGCTGGGATCAAGATGGAGTCCTTCACATAGGTGTGTGCAAATTCTTCTTTTCAGCACTGGAAGTAACAGAACGTAGAAAACTCTGACATTACTTTGTCTATATTTGATAACAAAAAATAAATATGCCAGTACAGGAAAGGTAAAAAAAATTTCTTTTTGTACTTAATAGGTAACATGCTTGACAATGTGTAAATCTCAGCAATTTAGTCAAACGTCATATCCATCCACTGAAAGGAAGGCACTATTTTGCCACTTTCCTGTTAAATGTTTTCAAAGTTGCCAGCTTTTATAAATTCTTTTGTACAAACTGTCTTAACTGAAACAGTTCACAATTTTAGAATTTGCCAGATTAATTCACGTATTCATTTGATGATAAGCAGTTGTTTTATAAGAAACTGATTATGCTCTCTGCTGGGGAACAGTTTTAAAGAGACTTTGCAATATATCGGGATATTTTAGAGTTATAGAAACATTGGAAAGTAAGTGGTATCATTAGAAAAATTACTATTTTGCATGTTTTTACTAAGAAGATAAGAAAAATTCAGTAATTAGTGCAGCTAAACTTCACAATAGAAGTCTTTGATGTATTTTTCCGTGCTTGCTGTGTTTTAAAAGTGTTCCTTTGTTTTCTTTCTTCCTTCATGTACTTACTATTCTATGCAAGAAAAACTTTGAAGAATGATAGCTTCAGGGTACTCGTATTGATTAAGAACAATGATAATAACAACTTGCAGGTGACCTCAGTGTAGTCCAAAACTTCTGGGGTTTTTAGATTTCTCTGCTCGGTTAAAAATACAAGAATGGGATTTGAAATTTAAGTAATACATTTTGGGCATTCAAGACTGCTGAGTGGTAACAGACTATAAACTGAAGAGATTGTGCATGTTCTGTAGCTCTGTCCTCAACTCTGTTTGCTGCTGATGTTGCAATAATAATAATGGTATATGGAAACTTACTATAATTCTTTCAATTTGCTGCTTGAACACTGAATAAGCAACCAGCTTTCCCGGTTTTTGGGGAAAAAAAAAGGTTTACTCTGTCCATTCTTAGTTTAAAAACGGTCTCCAAATGATATAGCTGACTTCAATGTAAACAGTTTTGTGGGGTTTTTTTTCTTCAATCTCTGTTAATAAATGTTTGCTTTCCTTCTTATGCCAGTGTTTAGAATCATATTCTAAAATCAGATTTTACGCACAAACACGTACGTTATTTGTCTAGATGAAAGTGTCCTGCAGTATAATACTGCTGAGTTTATTTTATTATTGAGTATCCAGTAAATATACATAATTTTTCAGCATTCTATGCAGTTGTTCTTAAGAAAAGTAATAAGCAATTTGCTTAACTCATGTCCAGAACTGAACTCGGGGATGTAGTAGTGTATTTTAAAATGGCACATTAAGCTGTACTTACTTTTGAAGCTGTTAACATTCTTACTCAATATTTCTCAGTAAAAACTTTTAAAGTTCTTATAAACTAGCGTAATTTACTGGATATCTTTGTTTTTCCACAGTGTGTGCTGTACTTATGGGTCCTGAAAATTCTCTATCCAAGCACGTTATTTCTTTTGAGAGGCAATCATGAATGCAGACACCTAACAGAATATTTTACCTTTAAGCAAGAATGTAAGTACTGCGCAAGAATGTAAAATTAGCTTAGTTTCAACTTGTTGATCTACGGTCTGTCATTGTGCTTGAGAGATGGTTGTCTGTTAGTTTAATTAAGGTCTTGCAAACATTTGGAGGCCCCATTGACTTCTGTAGAACAGCTTGCAATTAAGCATGGCATCGGAGCGGAGTGCAAGTTATGTAGAAGACTGCTGTCTGTAAAGATACATTATGGAGTAAATTTTTATGTATCAATCCTGATTTTAAAATCGTGGAGAGAGGAAGGCTGTTTTGTTGTCTTGCCTATAATTGGGAGTGCAGAGTAACTTGCTGACTCAGCATTGTGAAGCCAGCAAGAAAACCCTGCTGCCAAGTAATTTTTCCATTTGGGGAACAGATTTCAGCTACGCTTGTAAGATAACTCTTTTGGTGATGGAAGCTACTCCTCCGTTTGGAGGCTTGTGTAAGTATTGATCGAGTGATAAATGGATCATTTGCCATGGTAAAACCCTCTTTAATGTAGTGAAAAGTGATGTATTCTATAAGCAGTTCTTAGCTTTTCGCTGTAAATGAGAAATCACAAATTTCTCGGTAGTATTTGACACTGAAGTATGCTCTATAATTGCATAAGGCAAAATAATTCTGTGATTTTTTTTTTTAAACCAAAAAGAGTTTCTCCACTCTTGAGATAACAGAAGAAGAAATGAAAAAAGTTTATAGTTCTGGAACAGAAATATATCTTAGAAATGTGCTTGCTGTTGTGGTCTTTGGAATTGCTCATTTAAACCCAGAAATATTCATTGCTTTGGGGTGTATTTTGTTAAGCATTCATTTTGAGATTTGCTCTTATAATTATGATAGACTACATTACTTCTTCCTTCTAATATGGATTTCTTAACGGTTTATATTTTCTTTCCTGCAGGTAAAATAAAGTACTCGGAAAGAGTCTACGATGCTTGTATGGAAGCATTTGATTGTCTCCCTCTTGCTGCTCTTTTAAATCAACAGTTTCTTTGTGTTCATGGTGGACTTTCACCAGAAATTAATACACTAGATGACATTAGGAGAGTGAGTATTTTGTGTATTTGAAAATAACTGGAAATACAGATATTTATACGATGCTATACAAAGTCATGTTTGTGAAATTGTCAGCATATTGTTTCCTGTTCTTGTCTCTTTGGAAGTGTAAATCGGGAGCTGATATGTATGCTAAGCAGTATCATAATTAAAAACTTGTGGATTATCTAGTGCATTTTGCATTAGTAGATCTCATTGGGACAGCTGGGACTGCTACAAAACACACACAAAAAAAACCCCAATCTCAAAAACTTCACATAATTTCCTGACAGAGGTAGTACATGTAAAGAGCTTCATATCCAATCAAAAAAGTGCTTTGTATTTCTCTCTAGGCAAGAGCTGGCATTCTCATGGCTTTCAGGACAAAGCTTGCAGAAGTTGATTGTAGTCTTTAAATTGTTTGGTATATCAGATATCATATTTCGGTTATTATATTTCTTTGAAAACTTTTTTTTACTCTCTTGATCATGTGGATTTTGGTTTTGAAAGAGTGTGAAATTGCAGTATTTAACAGAAATTCAGACTGCTATTTAAAATGGCAAATTTGGTAGGCAGTTGAGTAACAGCTGCGGAGTGCTTCTCACTGTGGCAAACGTGCTGAGTATATCAGTAAGAAGATTGAAAACAAGTTTTAAAAACTATACAATGGAAACACTAAGTACTGACGTGCAATTTAAAGGGAAGAAGTTTGTGATGACGTGAGGTATCTGTTTCTAATAACTTGTGTCAGCTTGCATGGAGTGCCGACGTCAGGTGACGATTGTTATCAGATGGGAATTTTCAAACTCAGTTGCTTTCTGTTTTGCATATTCCTGTTGACTTATTTTAGTTAACTTAGCTGACATCTTGACTGCTGCGTTTGGAGATCAAAACCGTTCCTGTTATGATTAGCAACAGCTAAAGTGTAGTTGATTTCAGCTTCAAATACAAATAGGTGGTTCTAAGAAAGCTTTGGGATGATAGGTAAGGATGGAAGAAAAAAGTTGTTTATCCACATATAGAAGAAGGTATGTGGGGGCCTATTTCAGAAAAGATCTAAGTATCAGAGGGAAGGAAAAATGTATGTTCCTGATTTGGTTTTACAGTATATAAATACTGATGGCCCATTTTGGCTTTAACCTTCTTTTACTGTATTTCTCATTTTCTTAGCATTTGCTCCTTTATTTGAATTCCATTTTTTTTTACCTCTCCTCTCCTCAGGTTTATAGGCTGCTGTCCAGTTGAATCTTATTTCTGAATTCACCAGATTTTTTTTTTTTGTACTGACTGGACCGTTTCAGAGCTTATTTCACTTATTCACTTAAGCTTATTTCAGCTTATCTCACTTACAGCTATTACACTGCCAAGCAGAGTGATATGAGAGGAGAAGAAAATGGTAGAAACAGAGAGGAAGCATATTTACAAGCCCAGTGGTGTAAGTGTAAAAATGTACTGAGGCACATTGCGTTTTCAGAGCAAATACTAACGCGTGCAGAAATCTATTGTGCAGAGAAAGAGAAGTAAGAAAGCAAAGTGAGTGAACAGTGCCGCTCTGACAAGACCTTAACACTTCTCACGTTACCGATGAAAAGAAACACGGTCAAAGCTTTTTGGAAAGTAATGTAAAGGAAACATAGTCTGGAAAAACACTTTGGAAAGCCGCTGTCATAAGAGAACTGTGATTCATTTTTCTTTTAGTCTCAGTCTTGCAGCTAATCAGGTTTCAAAGCGTCAAGTAAATCTAATTAAAAAGGTGGTTCTATCATCTTGGCCTGTACTTTCATATGTGCTTCTATAACGCTCAAGGATGAAATATAAACTTGTATGTTTATATATATATATATGAAAATCTGCATTGTATATTGCTTCTGATGAAAACCACATTTATAAACGTAAGGCAGTGTTATTAGAACTGTTCTTTGGGCCTTTTTTGTTTTTTGAAGAATCATCTGGTAACTTGGAAAGGGCACTATTCATGGGTTGGCAGCAGCTTCAATAGCTGCATTACAGCTTGGCAGGCACTGATATTGTAAATGTATTGAAATTAAATGGGTGATGTGTGAAATGCTCTTTTTAGATCTAGGAAAACATAGTATACTTGTGGTACAAGTGTGGTGTGTGAAATGATTTCTGTAAACAGTTGAGACAATTGTGTAGTATTACAAGACGCCTGGTTTATTAGCAGAAGTTCTTATTAAGGAGAGGTCGTCTTTGCAAACGTGTGTAGGCATAATCATCTGGCATGAGAAGGGAAATCACGGCTCTATAAACAGTATAGGAATCACCTAAGAAAAAAAAGAAAAATGCTGTGCTGATGCAATTTCTTCTGGGTGAAGTCTTTTGTCACTATCGTTGGCGTTCAGGAAGGTGATTAAACTACACAAATTAAATGATTATTTTTGCTGGCGTAAACGTATTTCCAGTTGAGGACAGCTATCGTGGTAGGTATGACAGTAAAACCTAACCAGAAATACTCCTGCAAGTGCTTCTCATTTCTGGGAAAATGGAAGTTTGTGAACCTTGCAGTAATCTGATTTTTATTCTCTGAACTTTGTTTACAGAAATGTTGTGATTGTGTTGGTAAAGAGTGTCTCTTTCAGACACATATCCATCAACTGAGAGATGCTGTTCAGTTGATTTCATTTATAGTGCCAGGACTTCCGCTGAAGCGAAATTCCAGGGATTGTGATTTTAAGCCTAGTGATTTATAAGGAAGGAAAGTGTCCAGATAAGATTATGGGGACTATTAATTTAAAGAAGAGAGACAGAGAATTTTCTTCCTTGTTTACAACAGACGGTCATCCTTTTGTTTAGTTCTTGGTGATACGAAGGCTCAATCAGCAAAGTGCCTTGAAATATACGGGGGCATTACTAGGAATCTGTCTTTATAATACCTGGCTTCCTTTCTGCAGTCTGCTGAAATTTCCTTTTCTTTAGTAATATATAAGATGACTGCCACTCTTCATTGGCCTTCACATCATTTTTAGAGATTTACTGTGTGATAGTTCTCAGGAAAATTAGGACAGATTAATTAAAACTCATGTCTGTATCTTCAAGTACGTGAACTTCTGTGAAGGTCTTTTGCCTCAAAAGTAAAGCAGTTTTAATTTGCTGTACCTTAATCTACCTCCAAGGTTTTGCTACTCCTGAATTTGAATGTCCGCATGGAGGTATGATGCACTCCAGTTTAGTAGGCCTGCATAATACCTAGAAATTAATTTATATTTAAATATCTTATGGTACGTATTTAAAAAATATACTACCTATTTCTTTTTTAACACCAGGTGTAGTGATTCTTATTCTTGAATAAAATTGTTTTTCCTGGTTGACTTAATCATATTTAGAAATATGTTAAGCTCATTTGTATTGAGATTCTGTTTTGCCATAGTCCCAACATGTTCAGAAACAGTTAATCAGTAACAAGTGTTTTGAATTGACTCATGTGCTTTGTTAACTTTCTTGCTGTCCCGATGTAGAGAAACCCTTAAGTTGATTATTGTGATTTGATATATGCAGTCTGGGTTGACTAGCTTGCAGTTTCCTTAAATTTTGAGATGTTTTGAGAACCATGCCAGTTGGTAGACTGTCTAGTGAAGGAGACACTGATTTGGTGTCTATGTAAGTATATTTATTTTTTACAAATTGACCTCCTTATTTCGAGAAATGGCTACATTTTTGTTCCAGTGTTATGAGAAAGTAGTCTGGGAGAGAGGTGCGTTGCTTGCAGCAACCAAAACTTTTTATTTATAACGTCTCTGTCCATTTGGCCAAAGTCATAAGGAAAATCCTTGGAGAATAACTCAAGAAAATGACTTAGAAATGCTTTCTAGACTTTCAGCCTTCTGTATTGCAGGAAACATCAATCGGCAAACAGTTGAATCTTCCTTGAGTGAATGCTTCTGTTAGCTTCTGGATCCAAATTTATTGCTGGAGGTTTAGAAACTTGATGGTTTAATCTACAGAAATTCAGGTACTTGCGGAAGTTGATGGACTGCCTTCTTCAATCTGGAAGAAATATTCCATACCAGGTTTATCATCCAGTGTGCGAAATGTTAAACCACTGGATTTTTAATATTGAATAAATTCCAACAACAACTTCAGTTAATACCTGCCTTGCCATTATCTGGCAGGAGTTTGTAAAGATCTGGACCTCTCCACTTATGTTACAGGTGGCAGCCTCGGGAGCTCTGATTTTCCAGGGCATGAGAGAGCTTGGCACTACTGCTGGTTCCATATTTGAATGGATTCCTATGGACCGTTAGACTCAAATTCACCAGGTGCTCACCAAACCTCCCTTCGAACCTGTCACGAAGAGTTAAGTGTTCTCTAGTACCATCAAAGTCATCTTCTTTGGTATGGGAGGTAAAGTGAGATAAATGCACTGTCCATCAAAGAACTGTTCCTACATTTCTTGGATAAAATCATCTTGTGAACAAACTCCAGCTACATAAAGATCAAATAAACTTCACCTTGAATCTGGGCTATCTGATTTCATTTCTGGGACATCGGAGGTTGATCGACTGTTACTTAAGCAGGGTGTTTTCCTTTTACGTTAACAAATGCGCTGTCCTCCTTCCCTCTGCCCCTTTTCACTGTGGTTACTAGGAAAGTTGCAGGCTGCTAAAGCAGGTGTTTCCGAGTGGAAATCTGTAAAGATGCAGCCAGAGAAAAGAAAACAAATGAAGACATCTCCCAAAATGCTTATGGCCCATTACAGCAGGGCTATAGCTGAGCAATAAAGCCTGTATGGAAGAAGCCTGAGACAGCTAAGCTAGTCATCTCTTCGTTACACTCTTAAATAATCCATTATGGAGATGGGTGTTTCAGGGGTTTTTTTTGGTTGGGTTTGGTGCTTGGGTTTTGGTTTCGTTCTTGTTACATATTTAGTCTCTTCTAGTCAGTGCTAATTATTCATGCTTTTCTTTTATAATTCCTGTTTTCTGTACTGTTTCTCTTTGCTAGTTCCTGGTAGTGCCTCCAGATTGGTAGATATGGCATGTGCATGAAAAAGGACCGTTTTGTTCCTTGTCTGCAACTTGACCTTGCATTACACATATCCATCAGTCTGGAATTTATCTCCCTTCCTTTTACAACTAATAAATCTTATTGCTCTTAACAGGTTTGGTTCTTTTGGCATGCCTCTGCCTTATTTCATGAGGAGGAGAGGAAAAAATATGCAGAAACTACTTCTCTTTGATGTGGTTGGGATTTATTGTAAAATGCTCGGTATTGATGGATATGTAGTTTAACAAATGTGTAAAATGTACTGATTTAATATTCAAAGAGTCTTTGTGCTGTTGCCTTTTCTCAAACAGTTAGATAGATTCAAAGAGCCTCCAGCGTTTGGACCAATGTGTGACTTACTGTGGTCAGATCCTTCAGAAGATTTTGGAAATGAAAATTCGCAAGAGCATTTCAGTCACAATACAGTCAGAGGATGCTCGTACTTTTATAGGTGAGAGTATGCTGTGATCTATTTGATGTTTTACTGTTGACTCTTGCTGCATATTTTAAGAGAATTTCTTTTACTCATAGTTGTTTTCATTTCACAGCTATCCAGCAGTTTGTGAATTTTTGCAAAATAATAATTTGTTGTCAATCATTAGAGCACATGAAGCACAAGATGCAGGGTAAGTACTTTGTGTCCTCCAAGAAATTATTCACAGTGTAAAATAAAAATTAATTGCTTATTGCTGTAAGATGTAAAATAATCTGTTTGGTTTTGCAGTTATAGAATGTACAGGAAAAGTCAAACTACAGGGTTCCCATCATTAATAACAATTTTTTCAGCACCTAATTACTTGGATGTCTACAATAATAAAGGTAAGAACTTGTTATTAATAACTGTATGTAATAATAGAATAAAAATGTCTTACTAGATAAGTCATCTAATATAAAAATTTTTTTGCCAGGTAAGAAACTAAAGGACAAAAAAAAGTCCATTAATAAAAGTTGTGTTATGAAGAAGAGCACGTGACATAAATTACAATCTCCTATAAGAGCACCTCGAAGCACAAGTGTGGGCAATCATTCCCTTTGTAAAAATTGTTGCTATTTAGTCCTTACGAGTGTATCACGGGGTGTTCTCCAGTCAGGCAAGGCTTTTCTGTGCTGTGAGTTTTCACTCCTCTGGTTGTCTTTAGTTTGTGAACCTGAGTAAGGAAGGGAGGAAGCACTGATCAGCAGCCGGCGCGTAAGGTAGTTTGTGTTGTGTATCGTGGCATCCGAGAGTCTGGTTCTGGGCAGAAGAAATTACATGTGGATGAACGCCAAGAATGTGAGTTGTGGTAGGTGCCTGGGTGAAGAAAAGCAAAACCCACCGGGCTCATAAATAGGCGGTCACTGGGAAGAAAATGAGACAGGGAAGGTGTGTGTTTTGTGATGGTGCAGGGCCATAATGTCTGTCTCTGGGAAATCAAGAAAGAGCAAGCACTGATCTAAATACTGATCACCAGGGGAAACGTTATTAGGGAGGTGTAACACAGAAGGAATTAATTTTTGTCCATCCTCTGCTTAAGATAAAGTTGCATAGGAGAATCATGCTTAATAGTGTGGAGAAAGATTCACAAGTCAGAATTACAGAGAGGAGCTTACCTCTGAATTAATATTCATAGATGAGAACAAAGTTCAACAACAGAAATAATTAAAGATAAAGCCTGCTGAAATTCAAGTATGACATTAAAGTATGGCATTTGAAGTGTGTCATGAATGAACGATCTCCAAATGTTCAAACAGTAATCCTTTGAAATCAAGACCTCTTTTCTATTAAATACACTTTATTTTCTCCCACCCACCTCCAAAGAACCACCCCCCAACACATACCACTTACGTGGAGTGGTTAACTGTATGGACAAGAAGATGAGCTGTTGTTACTTGCACTGATTGTAAAGTAAAGGAGAAATAAAATAGCTTCAACTGGCTTTTTACAGTTTTTCACCATCTCTGTGGACGTTGCATTTTAAGAATCCATATTCACGTTGGCTATTCTCAATGTAGTGCAAACTTAAGTACAGAAAAATGCAATCAATGCTTATTTAGCTTTAGAATGCTTCTGGTTTTCTGCTTTGTTTCTCTGTGCTTCCCATCCTCCCTGATCTTCTAGATTGCTGTAATTTTACTCCAGGCTTACAACATGGGAAGACACATATAGAGAATAAAACCTGAAACTGAATATACTGCTGTTCTCAGGATTCTGTTAAAGTTGCTGAAATGATACCTTTTCAGGATCTTTTAAAATCTTTGTTCATTATAGACCTATAATGGGATGGTACCGAACTGTATTGGCATGTAACAGTACCTTAGACTGGTTAATCCAGAGTTCTCCATTAGAAATCTGTCCTGTAAATCCTCTGAAAGGAAGAGAATGGAGCATCTCTGAGTTTATTTTGCCTGTACTATAAAATAGAGCTAAAACAACCCTGTGACTTTACATGTGTGGTGCTCACAAATTTTAAACGTTCTTTCCAAAATGTCTGAATTTTATTTTAGCTGCTGTATTAAAATATGAAAACAATGTGATGAATATTCGTCAGTTCAATTGTTCTCCTCATCCTTACTGGCTACCAAATTTTATGGATGTTTTCACATGGTCTTTGCCATTTGTTGGAGAAAAAGGTAGGCAAAAGTTACACATCAATAGATTTCTTTCCTGTTTCTCCCAGATTCATGATGGGAAGATTTTTATTTTTTTAAAATATATTTACCAATGAGAGATTAATCGCATCATTTATGTGAAAGTGGGTATCTGTATTTGTCTTTATCGGGTAGACTTCTTGGATGCTTAATTAGAAAGAAGATTTGGTAAAGTTGTTAAACTGATTTGGAGGGTGGTTTTGGCATGTGAAAATGCCATTTCTGAGAAAGGATAGACCGGAATACGACTTGTTCTACAGATTTTGGTTGCTTTCTTCACCTGTTTCAGTCAAGACAGTTAAAACTGCATCTGATAAAGCAGAGGTGTTAACAGAAATTATAATTCCCGTTGAGGGTATATACCTGCATTCTTAAGTAGTACCTTTGAAGTCAATATGAAAATTGTGCGTATACTACAAAATGCTAGGGTTATATACATTATTATATTATCATTATATACATTATTAATCTTGTATAGTTACAGGGATAAACTATGTTGAGAAGTTAATGTAAAATTTTTACTTTTCTGTGTAGTTATAACAGATTGACCTTCATTAAAGATAACTTTTTCAGTTATGATTTTTCTTGTAAAAAAGATAATTTAGCACAGATCCTCTTTTTTTTTTTTTTTNTTTTTTCTTTCCCCCTCTAGAGTTGATAACTCTGAATCTAGGACGCTGGGGCTCCAAGTAGTCTTCTTCAGTTAAAAAGCAATGAGGTTAGAGGCTATTTGGGTCTGTTTCAAATCCTTCCATGACAGGAACTACTCTTTTTATAAAAGAGATCTGGAAAGCTCTGTAAATTTCTTTGAAAAGTATTCTTGAGATGATACTTCTACAGTCATATAAACATAGAATTCTCTATTTGTTTATGTTATCTTTAGTGAGCACTAAAAAGCAAATAATAGGGCACTTTTTAGTGTGGTTAACCCACTCAACAATTTAATTATTTTTTTTGAAATGGAGGGACCTGACATTTGAAAGGAGATTTTTGTTTGTCTCTCTCTTACCTGATGATGCAGTAGATAACCCTTTGCTGTTGAAAGTATTAATGCTGTTTATTTTGCTTTGGTTATCATGCTGGTAAGGAGACACCAAGTACTGTTAAATAAGTTGCTCGTTGACCCACTGTATGCTTAAGACCGCTGGAATCACGGCCTTTGTAGGTCGTCTTGCCTGTGGACAAATGCACACTTCCACTTTTGATGAAGGATACGGTGTCAATATTGTCCAGTCTGTGTTGAAAAGATCAAAATCAGAATAATTCTTTTTTTTTTTTTTTTTTTTTTTTTTTTAAATTTAAGTAGAGAGTAACTCTTTCCCAAGAATGGAGAATACCATAGCAGATAACACGAGGATTGTAGGAATAAATGTAGACAGCAATTTACAGGGGTTTTAACCATCTGACTGAACTTCTGGAGTAGGTTTCAGAACGCTCTGGGGCAAGGAGAACTTTGACTGTTTTATGAAAGAGTCTGATAAACGTGGGAAACACTGAGTGGCGGAATAGGGAGATTCCTGGAGAAAGAAAATATATGCTTTTGGAGGCAAGTTTATGTATTCATTATGTTGATATTTTTAAGGGGAGTTTAAAAAGACATGTAGATTGCACTGTATTTATATCCCAATATTTTTCTGCTTCAGTGCTTCTACTACATGTCTGCAGGTGTCAGGAACGGAATGGCTTTCTCATTTTAAAACCTAAATTTGAGCAGTCAAAATGTTTCCATATTTAAGTAAATTTTGCCTAAAAACTAGTTCAAATACTTGTCCTAATGTAAAAATACTGATAAACAAGAAGATAATTCTTATCTAAAAGAACTTCTTGTGAGACAGGAAATAAAGTTCTGCTGTGTTCTTCGATTGTTTAGTGATACAATTTTTAGCTGCTGTTTTTTCTGAGCTTTTTAAATTCTGTGACAGCGCACATCAAGAAAACCACATATTTTTTGAAACCAGGTTACTGAGAAGCGGCTGTGATGCGGGAAGTTCATTCACTGTAGTTGCTGGTGACGAGTTATATCTTGTGTGCATGGAAATATTTAAAATTCTGCAGGGAATGAATTAAGATTTATTTTTTCCTATACAGTAACAGAAATGTTGGTGAATGTTTTGAGTATTTGCTCTGATGATGAACTGATGACAGAGGGAGAAGATCAATTTGACGGTAGGGGTTACTTTAAGATATATAAATCTTTTTAATGGTAATAACTGGTGAAACAGTAGTTAACTTAGACTGGTGTCATATTACCTGGAATTTGAAGAAAATTGACTTCAAATTTTTTTTTAGATAATGACACTGGGAGGGGGCAAAGAAGGGAATTGTGGTTTTGTGTTTGTAATGGTATCCTTTGCAAATATTCGTATCTGCTTTCTATTTAAAACTCAAACTTTTTGTGATAAATTCTCAGAATTTGAAACATACTAAACTTACTTTGCTAATATTTGGAATAAACTTATCATAAGATCTTAAATTTCTTAATGATTGCCCTTCAGTAAAGAGTTGATATAGGTGAAGGTTGGATATAATATTTCTTATGGCAAAGTACTATACGGAAAGTATGAAATACAAGTTTAAGTCTTGGTGTTTGAGTTTAAATCATGACAGTTAGAAGGAGAATGTTTATATGTACATTGTCTAATATGTATTTACGTAATGAATTATAACACCTTTCTGTCTTGTAAACTCTGGTACAGTAGATTGTTAAGGAGATGTGCGTTGCATGGTGATTAAGAAGCAATGTTAACATGAAGACCAAGCATATCACGCTGTATTTTGTTGGGTTTTAACAGTAGTGCTTCATGTCACACCTAAAAGTTTCTCAGACTTGCTTCATTTTATCCAATAACAGAACTGATTTGGTACATTGTTTGATGATGGGGAGGAGGAGGGAAAGTTTCAGCAGCCTTTAAGGAACACTACAGATCATTTATAAAGATATCAGAGGTGTTACCCCATTCTTATTGAGAACTACTGTGTTCAAATTCAATAGCAGAATAGCGTTGAGCTGAGCAGCTGTGTGGTTTAGATTGGAATGCATCGGTTATGAGCCACTTGGACTTTGCTGCCATTTAGATTGTTGCCAGAAGTGTGAAAACTTAGAAACAGTCTCAGGTGTGATCCTGGAAACAGTTAATTTATGCTTTCCATTCAAGTGATCCTACTAAATTGAGCGTAAAGCAATTACACCAAGCGTTTGCAGGGTTTCGTGGTACTCTGAGGCGTTAGGATTTAGGTTGTCCAACGTAAGCGCAGTCAGCAGTTGATCGCATATGCCCTGTCTTTAGTATAATAGTTGCAGTTTCCTAATTTGAATTATTTTATTCTTCTGTCTCCTTTAACAATTTCTTTGCTTGATGCGTCTCTTAATGCCACCTAGGTACCGTCTACGCTTTATCTTTCTATGTGAATGGATTTTTTTTTTTTTAACTGTTGACTTTCAAGCTTTCTCTTGTTTATCGTCAAATTTTAAAATACACTCAACAATTCCACTACTTGTTGGATGAATGCATATTTAAGTGTTGCAATTTTCCGTTTTATTTTTTCACATTTCTTCTCCATTCCTTCTTTATTACCACTGCCAAGTTAAATATCTTTATTTTATTTGTCTCACTCACCTTTTTCTCCATCGTTCACTTCCTTTTTTTCTGGACTCTCCATCTGAAGAGCGACTCATATATGGCAATAAAAAAGGTACAGACCAGACAGAGTAGGAATGTTTTGAAATATGACTTCATAGAACCTGGCAGTATAAGTATTAATGCAGAAAATACCTTTCTGTTGAGAGACGTATGTAGCTTTTTATTATTATTACCCATTTGAATGGGATGTTTATAAAGGCTCGTGTATTTTATTATCAGAAGTCATATTCCAAGACATCTGTCTTTCTGTGCATGAATTTTTTTCCTCCTCTCTTCCATTCCTTTTTTTGTAGAATTTCATTCTTTACCTATTTCTAAAATTTTATCTTTGGTCCTGCATGTTGTAGGGAGCGTTCAGTTGTCTGTCTTGCTCTTTAATAATTTTATCGTGAGCTTTTTTTAAGATTGTGCATGGAATGTGTTTATACAATGTTCCAAAACCTGGTTTGTGTAGTACTTTTAGTTTCCTTCAACTGAGATGTCAAAAAGGTACTTTTTGATTGTATCTGCAGTTTTGAAGATGGCTGGATACAGGATGTAAAAAGAAGCCTACTAACTTAAATTCATGGTCTGCCACCTGGTTTTTGGAAATTCCAGGATAGATAGTTCTGTGCAGAAAATTCTTCTGACCATTACTTACCTAATAATCGATTTGCTCTCTGTATAAATTTGTCACTTCCAGAGGACATTTCTAATACTTGGGAATGCGTTAGGTTATAGGGATGTTTCCAAAGGTTACGTGAATTCTTTGGGCTGTAATAGTATGAGCGTTTCCAAATTTGTTTCTTATGCGGGCATTGTGTTATGGTTTGAGGAATTCACAACAGTTCATTGTCGTTTAGACAATTATTCTATCACCTGATGACCCCTCCCCACCCGGGAAGGGGAATTGGGAAAAAACAAGGAAACCTGAAGAATGAAATATAAACAGATTTATTAGAATACTACTAAATAATTAGCATGAATAACAATAATGAACCAATATTGATCCCAACACCAATATAAAATATACAGGAATTATCCTCAGCCCATTCTGTCAGTAGAAGCTGTGCACTCCCAGCAGTGGACAGCAAATGTGGGACACTGCCAGTGCTGCGGCTTCGGGAGGAAGGGAAGGGCTCAGGGCTCCGGCACCGGGGCGAGGGGTTCCCAGGATGGCAGCCATCACGGGAGAGAGACCTCCTCAGCAAACTTTCTAATTTATATTGAATGTGACGTTCGCGGCATGAAATAATCCTGTTGGCCAGCTTGGGTCAAGTGCCCGGCTCTCGCTCCTCATTCCTGCACGTGGTGAGCTCAAAAACACTTGAGACCTTGAAACTCACATACCATAGCTGGCTATAAAGTAAATATTTTCACAAATTTAGACACTAGAGTCTTCTAAAAGTGCAGTTTTCCCAGACTTTAGAAGAGAAATTAGTCCTGTGTCGCTAAAACCAGGACACATTGGGAACGGAGAATGGGAGAGTTGTTTGTTGTGTCTCCTCTAATTTAGGGTTCTTCTGCAAGGAGATGCCACTTACTGTCTCTTCTCTGAACTTCTCTGAACTAACCCGGATTCAGTGGCCACATTAGTGCAGTGCTGCAGCCTGGGCTAATAAGTTTGGACTTCTGGCTTGGCTGCGTTGCTTCTGGAGCACTGGGGCGACCAGAAATCATGGTTTAAAAAAAAAACCAACCCAAACCCCCAAAACAAATAAACAAAAAAAAACCCTCACCAAACAACCACCCCAAACCAGCCTTTCTCCTTTTAAGGCACAGCAGGGACCTTCCAGAGCTGCGATACGGGCAGGAGCACTGCCTGAAATCTTCTGAGCCGGCACGTTACGGCTCTGCCGCGTCACCCTCGGGCAGGGGTAGGGAGGAGGGAACTCGCGGGACGTGTAGGGCCCCTCATTTAGCCCCAGCCTTTTCAAAAACTCGGACACGGTCTCCTCCTCATTCCAGGTCCTCAAGCTCTTAATGAATGGTGTTCAAAGAGAGAAAGTAAAAACTTACAGAACTTTAAAAATTAAAAGTTAAAATCTAAAATCAATTATTTTCAGTAAAAATTGAATGTTTCAGCCTATCCTATTCAAAGTTTGTCCTGAGCATTCTGGTTGGGTTTTTTCGTTTGTTTGTTTTTATTTTGGTGTCTGCAGTCCATTAAAATTGTTCCTTTGTCTAAAAAAGCTTTACTTGCTAGTTCCCGGCTTTTTTATTTCGTTGAAATGGATTGGCAGATATTTGTCATACCCCGAGATACTTTCACTGTGTTCACAGAAGGGTTGTCTCTTGCTCCTCTTTAATTTGTCGCTGCTGTACGTTTTCCCTCTGCTGTGATTTTGTTGCTGTCGTTTGCTCCTATATGCCTTATCTTTTGTGTTTTATCCGGTTTGGTGTGCGGGGTGGGAAGTCAACCCGCTCTTGTGCAACAGAAGGCCTCGCGTTCTCGGAGCCGTGGTCGGGAGAGGGTGACTGTTGCGCTAGAGCGTACGTGCTCTCACGTGGCAGGTAAATACTTAGCGAGCAGGGATGAAAAAAGGTTTCAAGGCCAGGCTGGACGTGGCCTTGGGCAGCCTGGTCTGGTGGGAGGTGTCCCTGCCTATGGCAGGGGGGTTGGAACTCGATGATCTTCAAGGTCCTTTCCAACCTAAACCATTCTGTGATTCTATGATTCTTCCCCAGCTGCCTCTTTCGAAGGCGAGTAGACAGATTTGTGGATATGCAGCTTTCCCCTGGCCCGCTTCTGTGGGCCTCTCTTCTACATTCTTGCAAATTAGTTTGACAATTTTTTAAGGAGTCCGTTTCTCCCAGGGTGGAAGAACAATGGTAGATGGAAGATCTGGAATACCTAACAGAGCTGTCTGAGTTTGGCCACTTTTGGTCCCCTGTGGTTGAATTCAAAGTATGACTGAGTTACTCTTATCTTGGTGTGATTAGTACTCTCCTTCCCCAACGGCTGAGGAGAAGTAAGGATTTTAGGTTTGGTATCTCCTCATCTGCCTTGACTGTTCCAGTGGAATTGAGGAGTCAGCAAAAAGAAAGGAGGATGAGGGAAAGGAGGACTTTTACTTATACGTTGAAACAAACCGGCAACACCTGGTGTTGGAAAAAGGAGCTTCTGCTTTTATAATGTCAAGGGAAGCAAAGGTGGCTCTCCTTCCCAAACCAAAACTCCTTTCGGAGTTTTGTCTTCACTTTTGTCTGTCACAAATGGCGTATCTCTGCTCTGTGGAATGTGCAGTATTTGCTCCAGATCTTTGGTATTTGTAACTTCTGCAAATAACGCAAACCTAAGATGATACGGAACACAGACTTAGGTGGTAAGGGAGGTATTTGGCATTTTGTGGGGGCTTTTGTGGGGGTGTGTTTTGGGGCGTTGACATAAATAAACCCAAGCAAACTACTGTTTTCTCTTGGACAGCTGTGTAAGAATTAGCAACAAATCTTTATTTTTTGTGGCTTTAATACCTCTTTGGCTTCTATATTGGGCTGCATGCCTACATCTTGATATACGCAGATGTCAGTGAAGAATTTCAAGTGTAAAATTTAGGCAAATGATTTACGATAGTTACTACACTGTAGTGGTGGTAATTTAGGTGCTTGCTAGCTTTAGGAAGTCACCGTGAACATCCTCAACTTCTTTGTGTGTCTTTTGTGGACACAGAGGCGACGGTGGTTTTGATGGCATTCTGAAGCCATCATTTTATAACTTTGTGCCCGTAAGTGTTTGGGTATTGGCCTCCTGTGAAGAGTACTGAACTTAACCAGTTGTGTTGAATTCGATGCACTTTAAAATGGTGACCCTGTAAAATACTCATGAGCTTGAGACTCTTCTCTTATTCCATTGAAAGTAGGTACAGCTGCCGCACGGAAAGAAATAATCAGAAACAAAATTCGTGCAATTGGCAAGATGGCGAGAGTCTTCTCTGTTCTCAGGTACTTGCATGACTTCTGCATTCCTAAAACCCCTCTTCTGTACATTAGGAAAACATCTCTCTCCCAGGATAATGGATGCCAAACATTTTTCAGGGAGATCATTGTGCACCAGAATTGTGTTTGGCATATTGATGCACCCCGTTGATGTTGGTGTTTTTGGTTAAAGAATATTTTTAAGTTATTTTTGAGCATGTTTCGAGAAATTAGAGAACGTGATTTTTAGCTTACAAGTTATTTGTCCAACCATTAACTATGAGTGTTGGAAAGACAACACCAAAATAGAGAGACCGAAATCGAGGGTGTAACGGAGGAGGTCAGGACTGGCTCGGAAAATTTCTGGCATACCAGAAAGTTGAGGACTAAGGGGTTTTTTTTGTGTCAGGTTTTTGTTTGCTTGTTTTCAGCTTTTAAAAAATATCATCTTCTTTTACCTGTCTCGATCTAAAGATTTCACGATCACATTTACCCGAAATGTATAGTTTTCCACAGACCATAATTGTTCAAACAGGGATCATTTTTTTAAAGTCGGTATTTCCTGAAGCGTAGACGTTTTGAAACAAAATTGTGGATTGTTTTATGGCACTGAGCTATGTTCAGTACCTCATGAAGTGCTAATTTCAAAGCTAATGAGCCTGCATGTGAATAATTGCTCAGAATTTGGTTCAGAAATCATCAGTGTTTATAACTCCTAGGCAGAGGAAAGACTGCTATGGAATAGAAATATTGTCCCCTTTCTAGTTGTTTGAATTTACATTTGGTCTCGACGCACACAAAGCACAGCAAAAAATAGGCTCTCCCCCTCCCCATCCCTTATTTGACTTTAATACAAGTTTTCCTGAGCGGATATTTAAGGTTTTGGTTTTTTTTCTCACGCCAGGGAGGAGAGTGAAAGCGTGCTGACACTCAAGGGTTTGACTCCCACGGGAATGTTACCTAGTGGAGTGTTGGCCGGAGGACGACAGACCCTGCAAAGTGGTAATGATGTTATGCAACTTGCTGTGCCTCAGATGGACTGGGGCACATCTCACTCTTTTGCTAACACTACACATAATGCATGCAGGGAATTTCTTATGCTTTTCAGTTCTTGTCTTAGCGGCTGATACCGAGCATAGTGTTATGTGTTAATCAGGCAATGTGAAATGGATACTTAACCAGGGTATAAAACTAAAAGCAAACGAGTTCAGCTGTGTCAGGCCACGTTTTTTCAGACTTTGAGCTTCCTTAGTTTACAATTTTTCGGGTGGCGCAGGTGCCTGAAGTGGGGTGACCTTACAGATCTGGTGTCGAGGCATTTGATCCTTACAGATACAAAAACGGCAATGGAATTTTGCATCGTTGCTTGTCTGCTCTCCGTTAAAACGGTTTTATTATGGATGCGTTAGTATTTTCATTGACGATGTCAAGTACTTGTTGATATTAATGTTAACGAACAGCTACAGGCTGCAGAGTTCCATACGACACCCCATTGGTAGATTGAAACGTGCTACGTTTTGTACCCTGGTAATTAATGCCAAAGTTTGTTCTCTATGTTGTTTGTCAAATGTTCTATGTATAATTGACCTCCCTGAATTGTCCTTGTAACATGCTGTTTCCTTCCTCTGCAGATGTAGCTGCTTTCTTAGATCTGTCTGTCTCTCTCTAGGTATAGATGTATGTCTGTATAAGTGTTAAAATTAAACCACTATCCCAGACACTTGTCTGTCTCTTGATGTAGAAGCAATGTTGTAGCACCTTGTTTTTGAGGTTCGCTGCATTTGCTGCTGCACATTGTCTGTGCATTTCGAACAATAATGTACTTGAAAAGTATTCAGTAATTGTTATAAAAATCAGTTGAGAATAAAGGGATTGACTTTAAAACTTGTAAATAAATCAAAATAAAAGGGTGTTATTAAGTGTGCATATATTTTTTTGCATGGAAATAAAAAGAACTCTATACAAAATATACCTGTAATCTGGCTCATTGAATATTTTGTAAAAGGTTTTTCTTCTATTTTTAGTTCGTTGAGTCATTGGATCATATTTTTCACAAGGCTCATCAATGATTAACTAGGCTTAGGGAGAATGGTATGAGATTGTACCAAATGTATTAAAAGAACGAAGTCCAGGTTTCTCTTCACAATGGTGGATAACTAAAATATACCAGTCTGAAACTGGACTTCATATCAGCAGCACTCTTAACATAAATTATTCAAAGACTTTTTATTGGCCATCCTCAGGCTTTAACAGAAAGCATAAAACTTGTATGGGACCACAGAATTTTATAGCCATTGAAAGATTGTGATATACAAATACCACTTTTCACACAATCTGTTTTCCAAGAGTAGCTGCTTTTCTCGTTTTGTGATTTAGGCTGTTTATTTCAATTTTTAAAGTTTTCTACGTAGTTTTTTTTTAAAGCCTTTCACTACATTTTCTATTAAACTATCAAAGCTGTTTTTAATAGCTTTGAAACATGAATGTCACATTTTAAGTCATTTTTCAGTGGACATATAATGTCTACAAGTAAGTTTATATGTCCAGTGTATGTATGTGATTGTGTTGTGAATGTCTATAACAAGAAATGGTGTATGTTCCCTAATCCATCCAACTCTTCCAAAAGCATATGTTCTAGTTTTAAGTTTCATTGTTTAATAAGATACTTTATTATGCTTAAAAAAATAAGTCTGCATTCCTCTCGCTCATTTAACAGATTTTTATCCACGTTGCATTACAAATATCAGAGAGGATCAAACTGACTAGAAAATTTTTTTAACATAAGACATATGACTTCCTACCATTATTGAAAATGTGGGACATTTGGAAAGTATGCAAAATGCGTTTTGGATTTTTGTGGGTGTGTTTTTTTTCTTCACTAGAACTTCTGATGGCAATATTCCTTGATGCACTACATTATATATCTCATTTGTTGTAGTCACGTCGATTGTTCAAAATAACTCATGCCAACTCTTAGTTCTCCTTAAATTGCAGAAACTTCTTTGCACTGATAAGAATTTTATTGATTCGGTCTTTAAAAAGTAGTTTTCAAAATATTATGCTCAATCGCAAAGCTAGAAGTAAACCAAAAATAAACCAAAACTTCACAAATTTACATTTTCTAAACGATCATAATATCAGTAAATTCATATTCTTGGCAAAAATAGTCTTGGTCACTGGTAGTATAGTAGGATACTACAAATATTTAATTACTTTTTGAAGTATATTGTACTTGTTGATCAATATACTATCAATAATTTAAACTAGTCTAGATTTGAGAAAATAAAAGAACGTAATATTAATTGTAGTAATTTTTGTATTCCATTCTTTTGTTTGCTTGAAAAGTCACAAAACTGACTGATACGTCAAAGGGTTTCCAGGTTTCAGTCTTAGGAGCGCTCATTTTTCAGTGGCACGTTGAGAAAAGGTTTAGTTGTGCTGGTTGCTATTAAATCTTATAAGCAACTTTGAAATCTATAAGAAATTAGTGTATACCTACATTTCGCTAGAGAGCTGAGCTGAATTTTTTTTTATCAGGGCAAGTATATATATAGACACATATATATATTTATATACAAATCTCCATTAATGCAGTGCCTATGCAATTTCTGCATATTATATTCTAATTCTTAATGTCGATAACGTATTCTGTACTAGATCTTAGCAAATACGGCTCCTGTTGCAGGACTTTGTCCCGCCCCACCTGCTGTCTTTGGGGAGGTGCTTTGGAGGGAAGATGTTTGGTGTTGTCATGCTGCAGTGAGGGCACCAAACGCCTTCGTCGCTCTAATACAGCTGCTCCGCGGGCAACGCTCGAGCAGCTTCTTACTGCCAAACACAGCAGTCTGAGCGTGAAACACAAACTCTAACTGTAGTGCGAGGGTTAAACAAAGACAAGTCAGTTAAACAAGATAATTTGGGGAAAAGGTGCTAAGTACGTCTTATGGAACAAGTCAATATATGATTATTCCCCCCCCCATCCCCCCAGAAATATATGGATATGTTTTTGAAAAACAAATCATAGGTTATTTTCAGATAGTTTTAATGTACTAGGATAAAAATAGACTTTGGGAAATCGTGGCCTTTGCATGTTTCTAATTTTTTTAAATGTAGATTTATGAGTTTTATTAATTAGGTCACTTGCATTATAATAACTGAAATATTAAAGACCATGTTAAGTACCATTTTTTAAAGCAGCATTTCCCAGTGACTTATTCTGTCAACTGAATCCAACAACATTATTTTCCAAATTGAGTCAACATCTGTTAAAAAAACACCCCAAACACCTAAAGCCTTATTCAGCACCATACGAAACACAAGCCGAAATGAAAAATTGTAAATCCTTCCCCTTCCATGGAAATCAGCTGAACTGGCCGAATACTTCTGATCTTTCATCGCTGCCCTTGCTCTTAGTCGGAGGGGCAGTAAGACAGTTTTTTGGCTTTATGTTGAAAGCTGGCAAGGATTTTGTACCACATCTGTCCTTTAAGTAATGCAGGGGGAGAGCTGGAATCGAGGATGGAAATGCCATTGAACCCCATTCCTTAAAATTTGCTCTCGGGTTGAGAATTTTCTGAGCAAAGACTTCAGCATTACCCGTTGGGTTCTTATGAGACGGTATTTATTTGAGGTTTATCAGGGTTTGCAAAGGATGTAGGTTTGATTTAGATGTACCTGCAAAAGAGAATCCAACAAAATTCTTTTCCAAATTGAGTCTTTACTGTGTGGTTTTTTAAGTGCTTGTATTTTCCAGTCAGTTTGTTCTTTTATGTCAAGTTGAAAATTATCTTTTTCTTAACTGTGATGTATATTCCAAGATCTTTTTGGAATAACAGTACTACAAGTAAAATGAACTAGGAGTCAATTTTGAAATTTGTATTTATTGACCAAGCTACGTAATTTACAGAGATAAATCAGTATTCGTGATCTTTTCAGGGAAAGATTGAAAACAAAGACTTCGCAGGTAACAGGAAATGGTGGAAAGAGGTGGTTTTTTCACATAGTTTTGTATTTGTACGGCAAATTGATTATAGTATGAAAGTATTTGGTGACCTTCTAAAATAATTCTTAAACTTATTTAACAAGTTGAGAAAGCTTCTTTCCCTTAACGTAAACATAAATAACCATCCATTCAAGTGGCTTTTTGATTTAATTCTAGGATTGCCCTTGGCTCTGTAGATTTTGGTGTAGGTAATCTCACCCTTTTTTTTTGGGGGGTACTATGGAATGTGCAGTATGTAAAAGTTAAAATGCTGCATTACCCCTAAGTATTCCACGTTATTTTAGTAGCGCTTAATGCAAATATCTATCATTTTTTATTTTTTTAGAGTATCTCAGTGGAAATTACAATTTTAGGCAAGAGCGAGGGTGAGGTTAAGGCACAGTGTAGGCAGCTGGTACGTAACGACATAGTGTAGGCAACTGAAATGTTGTGTCTGGTTTTTGTTGGATAGGAAATGAGAAGTAATAAACCTAATTCACTTTGAAGAATTCTGTTCTATCTAACGCCGTATTTTCTTATATAGCTATTTTCCCCAACATTTGCTTGAATGCTGGTACATTTTTGTTGTGAACAGTATGTATCAAGCACTACACAAGGAGGTTTACCACTATGTGTGCTATTTTTGGTTAATACTTCTGAATTTATGGGATTAGAGGCACGGCACGTAGTCGGGGAGGTAAAAAGTTGAAACTTCTCTACAGTTTAGGTCGTAGTTACGAAGCAGTTTCTGCAGCAAGTCTGCCCTAATAGAAAGTTATTTTGATACCCTGATAACCTTGTGTTAAAGCTTTGACTTCCAGAGCTAAAACAATTGGGAGAGATCTTAGAAATTAGAAATTATTTTATTTATTAGAAAATTTATTAGAAAATAAATCATTAGAAATTACAGCAGATGTGGCATTTATTTAGTTTGAGAGACAACTAGTAAGTTAGATTTTTTTTCATATTCGTATTAATTCACCCACCAAGACTATGTTAAATCCAAACCTCTCCCTGCTGTGGACTTTGTTGTTGGTTCAACCAAACAATTTACGAGACTTTGTGAATATGACTCGTGTAGTTCAGTTCTCAGAGCTCCCCGCTTTAGCTTAAAATAGGGTGAGAAATAGAAGTACTAGTTAAACTTCAGGGAGCGAAACATAAAGAGAAAAATAATCTCTTATCATTAGAACACCGCTAGTGTTATTTTTATAGCATCCTTCCCGGTAATTTAATGAAACCCACTATAATGCATTTTAATCTTCGGAAATAGCAATCTCAAATAGATTTTTAGTATTTTTGTTTAAACCGTACCACAACTTCAACATCAGTTGAAATTTTCTGTTGCTGTCTTAAAAAAAAAAAANNNNAAAAAAAAAAAAAAAAAAACAACAAACCAAAAAAAACCCAAAACACAAAAAACCCAACCAAAACAACCACCCAACTTGTAGAAATGTGCGGTTAATAACCTCAGTTAATTAGCGTTGCTTTGATATACTTTTAGTCGACAAATTGTATTAGTTAAAATTTAGAAGTTAAACTTAAAAACACCCCCACCCCACCCCCCCAACCCCTTAATTATCATTTTAACTACTTGTAATTGAGTCTGGCGTAGCGTGCGATATGAAATTGATCATTGCCTTTTCTGCTGTGCGATATTACACTCTTCATCTCTCTCATTCATTTTGCATGCATCTGCTCACTTCTGTACAGCCACTGTAGAGGCAATTGAGGCTGAAAAAGGTATGATCAGAGTCTTTGCCACGGGCAGAGATCTGTGGTGTCTGGGAGGGAATTCAAAAGTACTCTGTGTGGGTGTGTTTTCCTTTCAACTTGCACAAGCAGAGATGAATCAACGGCATTGATTCATCCCTCTTACATGTAACATTCATTTCTGGCTTCAGGGTGATGATTATCTTGAATATTTTAGGGAAATTCTTGGGGTGGGGGGGTTTGGTCATTTTTTTTTGTTTGTTTGTTTGTTTTCACAAAATATGCAGTAGGTTTTTGTATAATAGCATGTTGTGATACGTGGTGTTGTCTTGAAGTCCTTAAAAACGGTAGTGTTTAGTGGGGTTTTTTTCTGCATTCAACCGCCAGGTTTTGTTTGACTGCGAGGGGGGGTTATATGTGGAAGGATGGTTGTTTCTGCATGCCTTTTCTCATCAAATCTAATTTAATGGCTTTGAACATATTTTTTTTTAATTTTTTCGTAACACATCTGGTAGTGTAAGACGTATAAATGTAATGTGTTTTTTTTTTCTATAGATATTGAACATAATTTGTTGACCCAATTTATTTCCAGTACCTACCCCAGCCTGCCAGTCCGAGGCAGATTAAATCCCATTTGATTATCAGTGCTTCTGTGCTAAATAAGTCGTATGCCCGTCCGTTGTTAGTGGTATTGAGCAAAATGCCATCAAGTGACTCGGTGTTCAGTGTTCAACATCAGACCCTTGTCTTTTCAGAGATCATTCAATGTCCTCTTGCTCAATATTCCATGAAGTGAATGGCGAACAGCGTAGCAGCTGAGCGCGCTGCCTTTGGGGGGGTTTCAGATTTGGTTGCAAAGCACCGTTTAATGACTGTATTCTTTGTTTTTTTAATTAAGGAAAGTCAGATCTCCAAAAATATAAACAAGTGCCATATTCTGTTCTCACACACACGTGCAAGAGGTCCTGTTGTTGTGAGTGGAAAGCTGTCCTTAAACCTCCAAAGAATTATTCCATCCCAAAGAATTCAGTCCTATTACGTGGCCAACCATTTTCAGGTCTAAATTCCACTACAGACCTCATTCATTAAAATAATCAGTAGCAAAAGAACGCCTATTTTCCAGGCTTACTTTAAATACATTTGTATTTAAGTGATACCATTGCTTACCCGCAGTGCTAACTCAGTGGTTGTGGTCGTGTCCATTTCCATCGTGTCCCGTCCCGTCCCCACCCCCGATGAGTGCAGAACGCGAACCGCATCCCGCAGCTTTTGCCTGCATGAAAACTGCGGGATCAGGCCCGCGCGGCGTAAGCAGGACGTAACCCGACCGTTACCGCCGTAACCCCGCGCTGCTCTGCCTCCGCCGCGCTCGCTGCGCCGCGGACATCCTCCTGACATTCCCCCCCCACCCCGGGGCGCCGGGGGGGGGGGGATGTCGAGACGAGCCCAGGCGCCGGGGCAGCAAACGCCGTCGGTCGGGCACCGGCGGAAGCAATCAAGTGGGCTTAAACCCCTTGATTCCCACTTAGCAGAATATTTGCCATACTTGGGTCTTTCTGTTACGAGCGGAAGGCAGGATTGCCGTTGAGCGGTTCAGGAGAGGAGGTTAGAGCAGCTTTTACTGATACAGATGGCAGAGCCACACGTTTCTTTGGCTGATTTCTTACCTGTTTTTTTAAACATCGTTTGTTAGAAAAAGTATATGCTTTCAACTTCTTTTCCCGTTACTGACATATCAAATTTGCATTTTGTTAAGCAATACGAGGATTCTCTCCGCAACATAAAATCTGCAGTTTTGAAGAAGCAAAAGGTTTGGATAGGATCAATGAGAGAATGCCACCGAGAAAAGATGCTCTTCAGCAAGATGGTATTAATACTATAAACACAACAAATGCCAATGGAAACAATGGAACTGGCAACAACAATGCACAGTGACCACGTCAGCTTCTGGTTTACTCACTCATGTCTTGCCTGAGAATTCCTAGATTACTGCTTTTTGATGTGACAACAGCTGAACTAGCCAGGGGGGATCGCTTGAAGGGACTACTAAATACGGAGGTGGAAAACCATCCGACCCGATCCCGCTGAAGAAGGACCGTCAGGCTTTGGAGACAACAGCCCCTCTCTTTGCGTGGCGACCCGACCTCCTGGGAGAGAGCCTCACCCGCCCACGCACAGCCCCTCGCTGCCTGCCGAAGCTTCCGAAGACACCCGGGGGGAAGAATCGGGCTGTTGTCACTAAAGCACATCTAGACTAGCGTCTTATGCTTATCCTTGTCGACACTTTTAAGTTTACAAATGGGATTTTTCTTTTCAGTAGAGGTAGTTTGGTTGTTTGGTTGGTTTTTTTTTTAAAATCAGACTTTCAAATACAACCCTAAGAGCTAACTATTTATTAACGGACGTCGGTTTCATGAAATGTCTTTAAAACGATAGATTAGGATGGTCTTAAAATATCTGAGGCTGCAAAAAACTGTATTTTAAATAGACAGAAAAAATGCCAAAAAAAAAAAAATAAATCTCAGTTGGTCGTTCTGTAAAATGCTGACCTCAGGTTTACTCCTTAGATGTTGCTAATTCTATATTGTATTCACTGTATTTTTTAGTTACAGCTTATCGGAAGATTTCTATGTAGGAATGTTTATTACTTGAACACAGATTTAAAAAAAAAATATTTAATTTAGAAACTTTTTTGCCCAGCTTTTTCAAGACTCTTCCCCACCTTGAATTTTAAAAAAAAAATAATTATTATATATACTAATTTTAAAAGTAAGGAAAATATGGAAGTGTTAATTTTAAGGTACTTTTAATTGAACTTTGTACATTGTTTAAGTAAATTTTGATTCATATCAAGTCTGTAAAGCTTGGCATTGTATTTTGTGTATGCATGTTTTCAGTTTGCAAATATTTAATATATAGACCTATGATGTACATCTATAGGTTACCTAGATGTTATGGGTACTTTTAGTTTCTTGTGAGTATTACGGTTGCATAAATAGCTAATAATCACTGGGCTGAATAGCTGCGAGCTTTTTATTCTTTTTAAATCTGTAAAGGAAACTGAAACTGTACGGGACATACTTTTTGTTTAGGCAAAGCAGCGCGTAAAGCAATTGCTCTGTTCAACTGCTAAGGCATTAGTGAAAGTGTAAACTTGAGACTGCATGTATTTTGGTATCTACAGGACTGCTTGGTTAAAATAAAAATTGAAGCCCTGTGCTAATTTGTTCACAAATAATGGACTGTACTGATTGCCACTGTACTTTGTTATATATTTTGACATTTGCTACGTGTCCTCCTCATCCCCTGGAACACAACTTGAAACTTATGTCACTAGAGTTCANTTTTTTTTTTTTTTTTTTGGTTTGCCATAACGTACAATCTGTACATACCCCTAAGTTGGAAATTTTATGCATGTTCTGAACTATTCAAGTATTTTATAAACGGTAGCACACAATAAATTTTGTGCATGGGCTGCGGCTCCTATCACTGTGTATTGGTTTTATTTGGCATATGTAGGTCTAATCTGACCTTAAAAACTGTTAAGAAATACTCTTCAAAATTGAAGCTATGGAAAAAAATAGCCTAAAAGGTCAGATTTAACTTGCAGAGAACTAGTTTAATGTAAATGCTCTTTAATTTGTTATTGCTGCTGCTTTTTTTTTTTTTTTTTTGCTTTTTAACTCTCTCTCATAAATAAAATACCTGGGTGTTTTCGGGCGGCTGAACGGGCCGCCCGCTGTTGGGTTGCGGAAGGCTGTAAGAGCAGGGGTGGTTCATTCCAGAGGGGCCGAGGAGCGTAGCTGCGTTGTGGGTGTTGGGTCACTCAGCGTCCATGACACTGGTGTGTACCGGGGCTGCGCTTCGGGCAGAGGGGGAGGACTGACTGTTTTGACAGTCAATACAGATACCCGACTTTGTCTTTCTGATGTGTCCTTTTTAAAGTAAGGACAAGCTGCTGAACAGGGTGAGAATTAAGATAAAAGTAATTAGCAACATGCTACTGCTAATGGAGTTTTAATGGTTGATTTTACTTTATTGCAGATGCATTCTAATTGGAAGCTTTTCTCAAAGTTTGAGTGCAGAAGATCAAGTTTAAAAAAAGGTAAGTTTTGTTTTTTTATGAAGCACCCGCACACTGGCGAGCTGCAGTCAGCGTACGGTGCTGTATGAGAGCAGAGCAAACGTGTGTTACTGAAGTACAGCTGAAGTTTTACACCAGGAACACTGCGATGGTCAGAAAAAGCGCCGGTGGAAGATTGCTCAGCCTCACAAGACAGTATTTTTCGTGATTTGATCCTCAGCTGTTAGTTGGGATTAGTGTTCAGACGAGATGGAGTTGTGTGCGTGGTGAAAACACAGCTTCAATCTTTGGAAAGAGCTCGTTGTAATTGGAGAGAGCCGGTTCTGATACCTGCTCGCGGGTGAGGGCCCGGCTGCAGTGAGGCTTCCTTGAGGATTCCCTCGCAGTATCCGTGGCCTGTAATAGTTTTGGCCGGCTATGAAGGCAGATCTGCAATAAAGGAAAATTCCTTGGGCAGTTGTTGACCTGATGCCTCATGCTGGGCGTCTCCTGCCACCCTTTGAGCGAGTAGTCAGGTCACAGGAGTGTGTCTGTGGGTTTCTTTGTTTGGAAAGCGGGTACTTACTTTTTACTACTGTGTTTCTGAAGGGCGGAGCCTGGAGCTGTCTCTAATTCTTGCATTGTTGGGGAGAAGAAACGATATCCTCCCTCCCAGAAAACGGTAAGTAGTTTGCATTCCTCATTTTCTGCTTCCAGTGTTTTTGGGGAAGGGGGGGGGTAAGTCTACGTGTGTGTTCTCGGGTAGGGAGGGGAGAACGCCTGGAAACGGCTCTCTCGGCCAAAGGACGCGGGCAGCAGAAGCTCCGGGGTGCCCGGCTGGTTCCCGGGTTGAGTTGGAGCGCTCCTGCCCTGCCCCGGGCTGAGCCGGCACCGCGCGGTCCCCGTCCGCGGGGCTCCGCCGCAGGGCGCCGGCAGGAGCGGGAGCGTCCAGAGGCGGGGGCCGGGGGGGGTCTCGGCGCTCTGGGAAGCGCGGATGCGTTTCAGTCCGCCCGAGAAGCCGAAATGTGCTGGAGTTAAGGGGGGGTGGGCTTTTGTAAAAGCGGGGACTCGGGAAACTTGCTGCCACCTGCTGAGCCAAAGCGGGGGGACCCGCCGAGTTCCCGGAGTCCGCATTGAGTTTAATGGCGAACGCACAACTTCGTGGTTTGAGTACCAACGCTTTTTGATGGGAACAGTCTCACAAACGGCTTTCTTTTTTCTAACGCTTAATCTTGAAACGCCATTCTGTCAGTTACATAGAAAAATAAGGTTTTTTCAGATAGACAGTATCTGTCTGTTCTTTCCTTGCCTATTTTTTGCTACAATTTTGTTATCAATCATTCAATTCTTGTCACCCATTTAACAAGTTTTTGTTACTAGCATGTAACGAAAATAACTGTTTGCCATAAAACAGGTGAACATCAATAGGACATAGAACCCTTTTCATCTGTTCATTGTCATGTAGTAGTAGTATGTATGAGCCAGACTTAATTGATACTCTGCTTTGAATGACAAGCAAAGTGGTGGGGACTTCATATCAACTGCCATCTATTGTTCATATATGAAATACTTAATTTTCATTTGACCCAGGAATTTTAAACTGAACTGTATTTCTGAGTTTAATGTCAGAAAAAGTTTATAGTCTGAAGTCAGATTTAGGTTGCAGAATATTGATGTAAGTGAAACGCTTCAGCTTTTTTGGTATGGTAAACTCGATATCTATTATTGTTTTGCAAAAACCTTTCTGTACGCGCTGTGTAAGAGCGAAAGGTTTGCCGTGTTAGAATCAGCTCTACAAGCCCTGCCTAGTTTTGTTTGAGGGATAATAGAAATAGGGTTCTGCTGTTTGTGTGAGCGTGTCCTGTAACACAATCGTTACTTGTTAAAGCTTTGCTTAGAAATGTTAGGGAGCACATTGCTCACTGCCGGACGCGAAGCTTCTGTTGCATTTGTGGCGGGGGACAGATCCACTGTCTAAAAATCACTTTCTAAAAAACCAAATGTGCTATTCAAAGCTCCTTTTTTTAAATCCTTTGAAAACATCCACATAGTCATTTATATTGTCTAGGTCACAACCGCTTTCAGTTTGGATTTACACGTGTTCTATAGTGTCAGCATTCAGATTCTGGCTTTTGTCATTGCTCAGTCATTTGCTGTATAACCCACTCCTTTACAAGGAGATGCTTCAACATTAGTTCCAAGATGATTTTTCCTTTCCATTGCTGCCTTAAGCACAACGGTAACTAACCACTAATGGTAACTAATTTAAGAAATTAAATAGGGGGGTACAGTCAGATTCTGCCAAGGTCCTTAAACTGTCAGTGTAATGTGACTTAAACTGAGCACTTGTATGTTTTTCAGCATTATGATGGAAAGACATTAAAGGGGGGGTGTAAAATGCTTTACATCACAGCCTCAGGCCTTTTTTTGGTGTCCACAGTTAGCTCAGCAGTTAAGTTTTAGGTATTTCAGGAAAGTTGCTGAGTGCTGGAGATCTGGCTGAGACAAACAGTTTAATCACGCGGGAGTCTGCCAGAGGGGAGGTGGTCTTGTCTGGGTCAAAAGGACTTAGGCTTAGGGGCTAATAGACAAGATATATCTTTTATTATACAATAAAGAATATTATGTGCTGTAAATTAAGGCAATTTTAAGTGCAACAAGCTTATGGAATCATCAAGAAGGCATATTTGATTATACAAAGTTTAAAGTTATTCTTTTATGCACAAGGATAGTCAGTGTCTGCATAAAGCATGTTACATGTCCTTCAGTTTGTTTTTAAAAAAGACAAAAACCCAGATAATCCTCTTCTATTGCCCAACAATTGCCAGCAGCAAACGCCTGTAATCACCGCTTGTATCACTTGCTATCATTGTAGCCAAAGTCTTCTGATACATTTGTGTGAACATCTGTTTAATTTGCACAAGGTCAATCTATGCAAAGAAAAAAAAAAAAGCACAAAACTTAAACACAGTGTATGATTTGTAACTCCTAGACAGTCACCCGCATCTCCTCCCTCAGGGACTAGAGAGCACATGCCGAGGGTGAAATGTGCAACTGATTAACTCTGCTGGTCTTACAAGCCAGCCGGTCCCTCTAAGGAGAGAGGAGCAGCTCCCCAGGCAGGGAGTCCAGCAGTTGCTCCTTGCTTTGGTGGATCCTAACTCTTAACAGCTGGACCTTTGAGCTCGAGGTGCGTACCTGCTACGTGGACAGGCAACCACAGTTAAGAAGGAAGATGAGCAGTATTACTATCTAGCCAGAGGTAATTAAATTACTGTATAAAAGCTGGCTTTCAAACAAATTAACACATTGATCTAAATCTGAACCCCATAAAAGCTTCATCGCAATACCTGATTTCTACAGCTGTGAAAGAAGGACCAAGTGAAGAGCTGGTTAGGGCAGACAGCTTTCTGCTCCATGTGCCGTTTACAGAGGAGAAAGTTTCTTACCTCGCTGCGAGTGACTATAATTCTGATGAGGGTAGAATCATCTGTGCCAGCTCCTTTCATAGAATAATAAAGTCTTTCTGCAAAAAAGGCTGGGCGATTTAAAGCACATTGCACTGCAATAAAAGATATTTTTAGGATTAGTCCCAGTATTGTATGCTGTATCGCGATACCTGGCAGGATCAATTCAGGACTGCTGCTGTAGGCAGCTAGAGGTAGGTACTGCTGAAGAGCCAGTCGCTGGGCATTACAGGAACTGTTTTTATAGAGCTAAGCTTATTTTCAAGCTGACCAAATAGCTCATTTCTTCAAATGAAAACTTAGGTTATTAGCAGTTAGCTTCTCTGGAAGTGCTTTTCAAAGCTGGCTGAAACCTTAATTCTCAAATAGATAATTTAAAAACAGTTGTTCTCCTTGGATAGCTGGTACTGGGATACAAGGTATTTTACTCATGTTCCAGTGCTAGAATCTCACTGAGAAAAGTGTAACTGTAAAAAGTTCTCACGCTGCTAGTTACGGAATGGATCTTGTTTCAGTCAGATTGTTCACTCTCAGACAAGCCTTTATTCTTCTACATGATTCTCAGAGCTGATTTTTTTCCCATAAAACTCTTGAGCAGAATATAATCTGGGAAGTTTTTGCTTATCCATTATGGCTACAGAAATGCTGTCATTTTGGTAAGCATTGGTAGGACTGGTGTCTGCAGATTTACTAGTAAATCATACTGATTCTCACTATCAGCAAATTGTGCTAAATTTGAACTGCTTTACTATAACAAGTCAACAGGAAAAAGTGAATTCAAAACTGGTCTTCTATTTTGCTGAAGTTTTCCTTACAAATGCTGAGCTTTTGGGGGGTAGGTGGTGATGGGGAAGAGGGGTGGAAAGGGAACTGTGCCTAAAGTAGGTTCTGAGATCATGTGTGGAGGCAGTTCAGCTGTCCCTACCGAGGTGCCACACAAGCAGAGTGACGGCTCTGTTACCCTGGTGCTCGCATCATTCTGCAGAGCTCTGAAAAAGTCCAGCTACAGGCACTACCCAGTGACCCTTGTTTCTGCCCAGTTGCCTGCCTTCCCAGAGAAGCGACAAGTAGTCCCTATGGAGCCTTTTCTTGTTTCAAACTGACTTCTTCATGGTGGATGCTTATTTTCTCCAATTACATGTAAAGTGAATAATTTGAATAATCAAAGTTACTTTTGTGCTAGCAGCGTCTCAGATTGTGTGTTCATTTGCCATATGGCCAGTGCTGAATTGGATTCTTCTTCAATTACATTTACAAGGTTCAATTCCTAAGGGATAAGGGGAGGGAAGAACGTATCACTTACAAATAGTCTTCAAACCACGTTCCACGTTGCCAGAAAATTCTCGGTCAATGCTGCTTAATAAATCACGATTAGCAATCTACAAATAAATGAGATTAATATGTGGATAATGAAGTGCAGTAAAAACTGGAACCTTAATTTAAAATACATTGACCAAACTCATTTGAAATTAGTGAAGAACTCCTACCCTGGAGTATGCCTCAACTGTTGCTTTCAGCTGGGGAAAACTTCTGCTTGCCAGAACCATATTAAAGCAAGATTCATCAGTCCCAAGTTTTCCTTCACCTGCTTGGTACAGACGCTGAGCATCTTCTTGAGCTTTTTGATAATCCACAGTTTGATTTTCATCCCGATTACCCTAAAAACAAAGACAACAGATGTCAAATGAAATTACACAGAGAATGCTATGCTTTAACTGCTTCCAATGTAGACTCCAAGCATGTATCTTCAAAGCTTGAAGCAGAAAGAGTAATACCAGTTAGAAATACATTTCATTGCTTTAAAACTGCTCTTTGGTTTAATATTTCTTACAGGGAACAGATATGCAAGTGGCCCAGAATCCTATCTGTAGGGCAGGCGTTAAGCTGTAGATACAGACTCAAGTAATGTCACCCCTACATACCATCTCATAGTTCTCATTAAGTACTGTACTTAATTCTCTATTTTACATAATAATGTAAGCTTTCTCTTGATTTGTTTTTTTTCTAGGCTTCAAGTTGCAAAGAATCTTCCCAAACGAACTAATGAATTATCTTACAGAATATGCACACCTGAAATATCTCAGGTCTTCTATTTTATTTAGAATTTGCTGATTTCAAGTAAGAATGTTTCCAGAAAGCACTTGCTATAGTTGTAATATGTCAGTAGAGCTTATATGACATTTTATGTGGGTTTTTTGCTGCCCAGTGCATGGATGGATACTGCTAAATATCCTGGCTGAGTACATGCTCTCCAATACTGTTGTATCTATAGTGGTTAATATAATATTTAAATTATGTGGTTGTTAATTATTGTGAAGTACTGGATTTATCAAAATAAAAATTAGCAGCATGAGCTTCTCAAGGTTTGCCTTCTTGTGGATTTTGACTTCTTAATCCAAATACCTAGTGCATAGCTGAGCTCTCACAAAGGTAGAGGCAAATGAGATGATAGAAAAGGAGGCCGAGGGGAGACCTTATCGCTGTCTACAACTACCTGAAAGGAGGCTGTAGAGAGGTGGGCGTTGGTCTCTTCTCCAGTTACAACTGATAGGACAGGAGGAAATGGCCTCAAGTTGTGCCAGGGAAGGTTTAGGTTAGACATTAGGAAAAACTTATATACTGAAAGGGTTATCAAAGACTGGAACAGGCTGCCCAGGGAAGTGGTTGAATTGCCATCCTTGGATGTATTTAAAAGCCATCTAGATATGGTGCTCAGGGACATGGTTTAGAAGTGGGCCCAGTAGAGTTAGATAACGGTTGCACTTGATCTTAAAGGTCTTTTCCAGCCATAACAATTCTATGATTCTAAGTGTCATAGAAATTCTAACAGCAAATAGGCAGATTGATAGAGAAATGTGGGAAGTTGCATTAGTACATATTTCTTCCTAAATATGGATATGTTTAGGAAGATCGGGGAGATCTTATTGCGGCCTTCCAGTCCCTAAAGGGGGCCTACAGGAGAGCTGGGGAAGGACTTTTTACTGGGGCATGGAGTGATAGGACGAGGGGGAATGGCTTCAAACTGGAAGAGGGCAGGTTTAGATTGAACATGAGGAAGAAGTTTTTCACTTTGAGGGTGGTGAGGCACTGGCACAGGTTGCCCAGAGAGGGTGTTGAGGCCCCATCCCTGGAGGTGTTCAAGGCCAGGCTGGAGGTGGCCTTGGGCAGCCTGGTGTGGTGGGAGGTGTCCCTGCCTATGGCAGGGGGGTTGGAACTCGATGATCTTCAAGGTCCTTTCCAACCTCAACCATTCTATGATTCTATGGATAACTGCACATTACTATTCTTCAACGCAAAAAGAGCCCTAGTAAATGAGATAGGATGGGCAAGCTCCAGGGTTCACCTGAGTTCAGTAGTAGCACCTCCCTAATTATGGTGACATGAAGGGAGTATATGGTCTAAGTTGGGACGTAAGTTTTGCCCTGCCGTGCCTCTTAGCTTGTTCATAGGGATTCTCACAAGTATTCTGCATACCATAAAGGTTATCTTATCACATTCACCCAAATTATTTTGTTAACATATGCAAAAAATAAAAAGCATCTCGCTGTAACAGCAGTTTGGAGCACTGCTTTATAGTACCACTTGATCACATCTGCGCAATAAAGTATTTACACATAAATTCTCTGAGATTAATATATATATAGGGAGCTAAATTAGGTCACACAATTCATCATAGATTTGTAGATAGTATCTCTTCCTTGAGGAGGGCATGAAGGGATACCTTGTCATTAGGGAATAAATTAATGGCCCTGGGATAATATCTTAAAAACCTGGCTGTTGCTAAGCATATACAGGCAATTTATTTATGGACCCATTATGACTACACGCATCAAAGTCAGACTGTACACCATTATCTTACCAAAAAAATAAAAATTAAAGCTCACTTGGCACATAGATATAAGTAATCGTTCAAAGTGTCCTGAAGTGTCCGCTCTGATGTCTTGTTCGATGTCCCTTCCAAATTCTGATTTATAGCACTTCACTATTTCTTGTATTTCCTGGTTTGTCCTTGTGCAAAGGATCTCAATCAGCACTCTCTCCTGAGTGCCTGCTCCCTGTAGGCAGAGGAAAAGAGGGTGTAACTACAAAGCACTACCTATTCAGTTTTCTTCAACTGTGAAATTAAACAGTCATCTGTTATTTCAAAACTTAATGCAATCAACATTGCAAGAACAGTATCCTTGCTTGTAGTGTGAAAGCATCAAGTCTTCTGTATACTTAAAATGCAGTGAAGATTCCTCCATCATTCAATTCTGCACCAGTTCAAAAAAATACCCCAAAACTGTATATCTGCAACAGTGATATCAGCCAAAGTTAACTGGAAAATGGTTTAGGAAGGAAATTCTTTGGCAACCTTAATCTGGAAGCATAGTGGAGGAAGGTAGAGCCTTATGATAATCATTAAAGCCAAAGATACACACGTAAATTCTGTTTTGGTTCACATCCAAGTGTTCTCTATTCCAAACGTGGCTGCTTCCGCAATGTGGAACGCCAGCAGGAACTTTTTATAGATGCCTCCCTCTCCCCAGAATAAAAATGAACTGTGTAAAGTAAGATCTTACTGGCATGGTCACCTCTATTCAGGCAAGGATTAGACAGGAGTGGATCTATATAAGTGAGGCTTCTAGGTAAAGTTATATTATAAATATTTTTAAATGGTCAAGAGTCGCTACTGCCTCCACTAAAGCCAGATAGTCATTTAAGCTCCGCATTCTTTAGAAGGTCTGCATTCATACATGGGTAAATTGCTCGTTTCCAGTATCAGCTAGCTGCTGGTAAACTGGATGTACCAGTTTACCTGAGTTAAAAGTTTAAACCAACTAGCTCACCTAATCTCTAATGCAGTCTTAATACTTGAAGAGATACATGCTTCATCTGACCTTAAGAAAATATTTTTTTCATTGTTGTCCTTTTGGAAAAAAATGGGATAATAAAAAAATTTCTTTCAGTAACAACGGTTTGCTCCTAGTAAGGAGAGGTACACACCTTCAATTTAAACAGTGGTTACAGTTTAAATGGCACCTTGGCCCTTTCTAGGTTCTAGCAAAAATTATGACCGAGTGGCAGAGAACAAAGTTCTGTCCTGCAGCGTTTCATCCTGTGCTGGATGGACAGCTGCTCTGAATTGGCTAATCCTGCAGAAATTGGCCGGAACTGGCGGACGCAGCAGAAAAGAATTTTAAGCCCCGCAGTCCTGAAATTTGTTTGCCATACAGGATTTTTTCAACAATGCAGGGATCAGGTATTCTCTTTTCTTAGACAGGAAAACCATACCTTCATTGCATGACGTAAACTCCAGGCATCGTAGTAGGTGCTAGGCATGAAGAGTGCTAGAATCAATTCTTCCACGTTTCCACTTAACTCAGACTTCAGATCTTTAATTAAATCCTGTTCAGTTATAAACAAAAAAAGGGCTTTGGAAAGTGTTAGCTATGTAGATTATATACTGAAAAAAGATCAAACTAGGACTTACTTTAGTGACTGATTTCTACTCTTGTGCTGTTTTTCCTGTAAAGCTTTGGTTTATTTCTTATAAAGAACTTCCCTCTGTCCAAAACTTTGATAGCCCAGCTCTTCTTCATTATCTCCTCACTAATTAGGACCTAGTCAGGTCCTGAAAAATGCCACAACTATAAAATTTCACTTTAAGTTGCAAAAATAACAGAGGGAAAAAGTTGAATTATCTCGGCCTTTTCTTGACTAACCTAACTAATCCTCAACCAGTTTCTCAGTTTGTTTCTTACAAAAGAACAGATTTCAGTGCTGGATTGTTGCATAAAAAAACTCAGTTGTTTCAGACATTAGTACAAGGACAGTTTAAGCTTGATTATTTTCTATCTATCGAGCATTACAAAAGCAGAGGAGCTTCTTGTTTCACCAGGGACAGAGCCAGCCCCCAACCTTCCCCCACCCCTGCTTCTGCCAGGTATCAGGACAACACCGTGTTAAATACCAGATGTCCCCCAGTACACATGGAAGATAACCAAAGGAAGTGCATTTTAAAAATGCCCAAACCACTACCCAGGACTAAAATGCAATCAAGCAGTTAAAGCAGTAGCTGAAACTTAGGTTTTGTTTACTGATTCAAAGAACTAGTGAACATACCTTGCCATACATAGTCTTGAAAGCTGCCTTGATTTTTTGCCTTTGATCATTGGAGCGGTTAGCAACAACATTGATGATGGCCTGCTCATCAGTTCCTTGGAAACAGAACGGCAATTTCATGTAAGAACTCATAACAATCCCCCTGAGACTATGTATTTTATAATCCTGCGTTTGGGCATAGTTACATAATAAATGACTACCATTTAAATCTACCAAATTTTCTATGTAACTTTGTCTACTAAATTGCCCATGTCATTTTGAAAGTGTGACTTTTGAAAAGCTTGGGGAGAAAAAACGTATGCTTAAGTAAAAGTTGAAGAAAAGGACAAAATAGCATTAAGAAGTTAGCTCAATAGAAGCTTTAAGCTTCTACTGCTTACTTACCAAACCCCTTCATAGCTTTGCGTAGAATTTCTGCATCCCTTCCAGCATCAAAGTTTGGAGCAGCCTGAATTGTGCCCTGGGTACCCTGAACCATTGCTGCAGGCTGAAAATGAGAGTCACATGTAACTAGCTATCCTGCACAATATAAATTCAAATTAAAATCACAACTTGGCAATCAGTACTTCAGAAGGAGTTGGCCATTAGTTCCCCATTTTTTCTGTACCACAGAATCAGGGCAACATTTAGTTGTGTTGAAAAGCTTTGGCCACACAGATACGGGGTTCTGATTTTGTTCTGGTTGTACTCTGAGTGTAGCTGGGAACTCTTGATGCAGAAACTGTAAATTGTTGGCAACCAGTTGTAAAAACATTAAAACTACAGAAGCCACATAGCATTGATTATAGAAGAGGATACAGCACATACCAGACCAGGCATTGGTGATGGTGCTTGTCCACCAGGAAATCCTACTGAAAATAAATTAAAGAACAAGATAAAAGGCATTAATTAGGTCTCCTCTTATTATGTAAATGCTATCTAATCTGAAAATAAAGCCACTTACAGACCTACCACTGCACAAAACCTATTTCCTAAGTAATGATACCTATCATGATCAGTAACTGAATTTCTTGCCCTTGGGAATGAGGGGAAGAAGCAATCACAGATGCATTCTGGTACATACACTAGCAAGGCAATTCTAAAAATACTAAATTTACTGGTGCTGTGGGAACTGGAAGGATGTCTCCTTATTAAATACTGCTATCTTTGACAAAAGACAAGATAGCCCATGCAAATGAAGAATGTGTGTCCTGTGCTCTCTTTTAAAGTCATATTATACACTTAAAATGTCTAGCATATAAAGGATAAATGTTAAGAATTCTTGGTTCAAAAAGAATTGAAGGAATCTCATTTTGTGATCAAAAAGCACTGTGAATACAAAAGCTACAACTACAATTTTTTACTGGAATTTTATTTTTATCCATAACACATACGTACAATTATTATAATTTTAACATCAGCTTAGTTATTATTAGACTTAAGAAAGCAATTATTAAAAAAAAAGGTTTTGCTGCAAACATAACTGACATATTCCAGGACAAAACTTGTCCTGATGGTAACTGACCACTCAAAGCATTAAAAACACTGCACCATTTTCAAGCAATTGTGTGCGTTCTCCTTTCCATCTCCCCACTATGCCAGGGATCACCATGATTACACAGATCTGAAAAATGCATCCATTTCTTTAAGATTATCAGAACAGCTTGATACTTATTGAATGTGGACTCTGGATTTCACAGTTCTCATCAGATACTTGCTGTTTGAAGAAGGATGAGCACCTAAACCACTACATGATGACCATTAATCAGTGACAGCCATCCCTTTTGGATGTAGCACCTGTAGAGATCATCAGCCCTCACCAGTTCTCATCAGCCCTTCAGCGGTCTTATCAAGAAAGATGGTAGGAGGTGTACAGCATACAAACCTCGACAACTAAAAGTATTAAAGGTAAGGGCCCAATTTGTTACTACCTATCCTGGGATCTCTTGGTTTAACCTTGGATGCTTAAAGGTTATTATATATGACATACCTGGAATTTGTGCTGGTCCACCTCCAGCATAGCTTTGGGCAGGAGGCTGCGGATAGCCACCAAAGCCAGGACCAGCGGGAGGCACACCATACCCAGGGCCCGCAGGAGCTAGGAGGAGAAGAAAGACTTTAGCATGCTTAATGTTTTGTACTTCTGACACAACATGAGCCAGGTAACTGAGCAGAGCTACGCAAGAGACTAATTTCTCTGTGTCTGTGCAGTGGCCCAAAACCATCAAGGCCCTGCCATTAGCATGCAGGTATTTCCTGCTAGATAGCAATCTGTGTGGCTGCCTACATGCTGCTGCCTAAATTGACTGCTGAACAAAGCGGCTTTTCTTTACTACTTCTACCAAGCATAGGGAATGGTTACACCAGAAATCACTCCCGAGGGGTACTCTAACAAAGGATCTTACCTCCAGGATAAGGTGGCATTCCTCCAGCCGGGGGAGCTCCAGGGTAGCCCCCAGGGGCAGGGTAGCCCCCTGGGGCAGGATAGCCCCCCGGGGCAGGATATCCTGCTGCATTTGGTGGTGCTGCAGGATAGGTCCCTGCTCCTGCTGGAGGATATCCTCCAGGAACAGCAGGATAGGAGTACTGACCAGCTGGTGGATAGACAGACTCTTGTCCTGTCGGCTGAAAGACAAAAATGGGATGTCTGCATGCCTGCTAATAGGACATTAGAGTTAAGAACTCTCAAGCGACCAAAATGTCCATGTGTATAATAATGTGAATTATATAATTAGATTCAGCACTTGAAGCAGCAGAATTCCCGAAGGCCTGGATGGGGGCCTCCTGGCTGGGTTTTCTGATGCATCTCCCATGTTGACACAGAATCAGAGAGTGCTGTAGGGCGGAAGGCATCTCTGGACGGCCTCTGAATCCCATCCACCTTCAAAAGCAGGCTCAGCTCTGGAGTTAGATGAGGTCACACAAGACCTTGTCAAGTTTTCAGTATCTCCAAGGAACAGTGAATCCACAGCCTCTCTGGGCCCCTGTTCCAGTGTTTGACTACTCTCACGGTGAAAAATGTTTTCCTCAAATCAAATTACAATTACAACCTGTGGTTGTTCCCAGCTGCCCTTTCACTGTGTACCTCTGACAAGAATCTGATTCCAGTGTCTCTATCACTCCTTCTTACATAGCAGAAGACTAACTAGATCGCTTAGCCTTCTCTTCTCCAGGCGAGCAGCCCTCCCTGGACACACTCCTGTTTGTCCGTGTCTCTGCTGTACTGAGAGGCCACAACTAGGCACAGTATTCCAGACGTGGCCTTATGAACACTAAGCACAGAGGAATAATCACTTCCCTTGACCTGCTGGCTTCGCACTTGCTAAAGCCTTGTACGTCATTAGCCTTCCTCCCCGGGGACACGCACTGCTGAGCCGCATTCGACTTCTCAACCACCGCGACCTATGGTCCTTTACTGGAAAGCTGCTCCTTCTATCACGCATAAGAGGTGAGCTCAGCTAGGCTTGCTCTCTATGAATCATTAGGAGCTCACCTCCTGTTTTTATAGGACTTTTAAGAGCTTAGTATCCTTGAAACTTCTGCCTCTCTTGCACAATCAGTATTTTCAAATGTTACGTGGTGACAACTTACAAGAGGTGGGGTTAAACAAAAGGCAGCTATATGCCTTTGTTCTGCTACATGTATGACTTACAGTCATACCACAAAGGTTGCTATTAGCATTAACATACATTAGAAATATATACTTGAATGACCAGGATCTCTAAGGAAAAACCCTGTAAGTTAAGAGTCATATACTTGATCTTAAAAAGCAGGTATTTAAGATCAGCTTAATAACAAAGCATAGTCTATGGACTCATTACTCACTTGCTGGGAATCATCTTTACTGACTAGCTTTAGAAATATGGGTCACACATTACGTTCAGTACACACTCATTCTTGAGCCCAGAAATCAGAAATAAACTGCAAAGCAGTTAAGTCTAGCTCAAACGTTCTCCTTGGGTCTGGTTGCTGCAAGATTTTTACCCCCAGATAACTGGGCCCAGGCTACATAATATTCTCTTCCCCAGAGGTACAGTCTAACCTTTCTCTGCTAGACTCAAAAGATTTTAATGGAATTTAGATTCACAAATCCAAAATTGGGATCCTCAAAAGCCTTCCTCAGATAACTATCACTATTGCAGAAGAAAATAGTTTCATATTGGTTTTTTGCACCGGTTATCACTTTGGGCATCATCAGTAAGACTAGGAAACCTAGAATTGTTGATATTGAATCTAAAGGGTCTTCTAAATTAATCCACTGAAGTTGGCTATATTTTAAATGCTAGCTAAGAAAAAAAAATATTTTCAGATGTAGTTAAAAATAAATTACAGCTACAATCATGAGGGTTCAGCAGAACCTCGGGGGGGACGAGGGGGAGAGAAATCCAGGTGTTAAGAAAGTCTGGCATCTGACATGTTTGTCTTTAGTTTGACTGACTTAAGTGTTTCAGAAAGAGTAAGGGTAAATTGTAAAGCAAAATAATCAGATAATTTATTGCATGTATTTATATATATTGCATGTATTTATAGCTTTTCAGTGGCTTAGTGGGATTCAGGCTGAGCTCCATGCTTAACTCTAGTTCTGTACTACGTAAAGTACAGACCATATAAAATTCCCACAATTACATATGATCAGTGCCATACTAATAAAAGCACACAATTGCATCTACCTTTGAACGACGATGCAGGCATATCAAAAAGACTGCAGTATCAGCCACACCTGATACATTCCAGCCTTCCGTTAAGTTTCATTAGAAATTTTAGTCCATTCAGTCATGAGCTGAAGGTGGAACAAAGTCCTGTGGCTGAAGGATAGGGGGTCAAAGTCAAGATACGGTGTCCTTTATCCTCAGAAAAATATTTACTTGGTGTCGTATGAAAGCTGGGCTACATGAGTAAAGCATTCCAACCTCTTCCTGAGGGTAATGGCGTAAATCCTGGGATACGGGTATGCAAAATATTTGGTAGAGACTGGTTCAGAGATTACCTCTGACCCTGTACATAAAGACCTTCATATTTATGTAAGAACTACTGATACTTTAAAAACATGATTTGCTGAGATAGTTAGCTATATAAAAAAAGACCAAACTCACACGACAAAGATAAACTAAAACAAGACCAAACAATCAAAAACCTTTCTGGAATAATAGGCAACATTTAAAAAAAAAAATCTTAAACTTCCTTCTTGGAATTCTTATGAAACAACTGTAAAGTCATCCTCAGGGATATATAGACAAAAACAAAGACCATAATCTCTAGAAAATACTGTATATGAACTGACAGCTACTATTTACATATACATAGAGCATAGTAAGAAGGGGTATTCACAGAATATAACTACATTAGGAACGCAACACATTCAAGAACCATACTTACAGGATAACCAGGGAAAGCAGGGTAGCCACCAGAAGGGGGATAACCCGGGTATGACATTCTGGGGAAAAAAAAGGTATTTTCACTGTCAAGGCACTATATATGAGTTTGTAGTAGTTATTTGCTTGCTAATTACCTGTTAAATCACTTGAACAATATGTTTGGTAGGTTTAGAATTGCTCAGGAGTACTTTTCAGCTATTAAACCCACAAAAGCTTTCCTTTTTTTAATACACATGACCATAGCAAGCAGGACTCAGAAGGGAAGCATCTTCAACTTTGTAATTAACTACCGCTCTTATTTAGGGTCAGATAGACATTGAAGCATGGTAAGAGGCTTGAAACTCCAAAAAGAACTCTGCAATGCAGGATACGCTTCGAGGTGCCAGCAGGAGGGGGCTGAGCCCTTTGCCAGAACAGAAAGAGAAGGGTCAGGATAGAGCAGGGCCCCAGTCCTGCACTGCACCAAGCACCTGTCTCCCATCACCCTGCACTCCTCCGCTCACAGGGGTAGTCCCTGTGAAAAGAGCAGTACCCCATCTATCACGTGTAAAATGATAATTTGATAGAAACGTGTAATGCCCCGGCATTACTTCACTCGCGTAGAAGATTTCTGTTTCCTGCCAGTAACTGTTTATTTTAGTTGCATTTTTAACAGAGGGGCTTGGGGAACAGAATGGGACAGAGATCATCCCCCACGTTGCCATCCAGTCGGGCACAGAGTTTTGAGGCCATTAGCCAGGTTACAAAACATTTAATGTCAGGAAAAAAAAATCATGTTAACGCTAACCAGTCAGATTGCCTGATCAGGGCCTGGGAGTTACTCACGGCATGTTTCTAAGACAGTATGCACCATAGCTGCACAAATCAAAGGACATAGGAAATATAAAAGTGAATGCAATACCGCGAATGATTATTCACATTTTTAGGTATTCACTGGCCAAAACAAACGGATCGGAAAGCAGAATTCTTACTGCATTGGACCATTAAGGCAATAGGTGGTCATAGCATTGAACATCTGAGACTTAAAGTGGAAAACATGAAAATTTCGAGTAGGTTGGTTCAAATAAGAGCCCAAACCAACGTGCAGAGAAGCACAGCTATGCAGTCTCACACTGATAAACTTGGATCATCACTTCCAAATAAATAAAGGGGGAAGAACAACATGAGTTGTATTTGTAAATCTGTGCTTTAATCACAAACACTGCTAATGGCTATTTATTTCCTAAAGAAGAAACATGCTAAATCCATGCCTGTACAGTATTTATTACTGACACCTGCTTGAATGGACTTTAAATTTGGCTTTCAAAAGCACATTTCTTTGGTATTTCTGACTTTAACACTAACTATAAGTTCTTTCAGGAAGATGACCAGCAGCACTTCCTCTGATTTCAGTTTCACTCCTTCCGCTTACAGGAAAATATTGTGTTAGCAAAACTGACTATTAAAAAACAAACAAACCAAAACTTTTTCAGCTTTTCAGCTTCATGTAATTCAAATAAACTTACACCGTTAAGAAGACAGGATTGTAAAGGCTGTAAAACTTGTTGAGGTGCACTGAATCATTTCCACTGTACAACTTACAATGTTTTTCATGATGCAAAATCAACAGCTGGTAACAGCAACTCGGCTGTTTCAACAGCTGTAAAAAGTTTAATTTCTACAATAAATGAGACCCAACAACCTTTCAACCATATTAAAATATATCAAATTTTAGACTTATTGGTAAGATACTTAATTTAGAATGAATATAAATTTACAGCTCTGTCTCTGATTTACCAGCAAACACATGCTGGCAAAAAGCTTTATACGGCATGAGTTTCCAACATCTCATTTTCAAGCAAACGAGCCATCAAGGCTATGTTGTATTTTTGATTAGCAAATTAACCACCCATGTAAACCTGTGACTTACAGTGTACCAGTGAATTGTTTAACGCTTTCCTTGCTTTTGTTGTATCAGTTCCTTTTCTAGGATTCAATCTGTGACGTGAGTTCTTTTGGGCCAGGTACTGGGAACTGTGGTATTTCATTTAATCATTCCCCTTTTAACAGGGCTCTGATTCCTTTTGTCATTCTTCTGAATTACAAAAACAAAATAAAAATGTTATCTTTGCATTTGCTTGATCTAGCTGATTTTTTTTTTATTTGGGAAAAAAAGATTTTAGAGTAATAAAAGGGTCAAATAAGGACTGCTGCTTCAATTACTTCAGGCCTTTTGTAACTCAATGGAGGTGATGCTCAGTTGGGAATTCAGACTTGCCTCTGACACCAGTTACAAGAGTCTCTTCAAAACTTACTATGAGCAGACAGCGATATTTACCAAAACAGCTTTCACTACGTAGATATGTTCTCCAGGAGATAAATTAAGTCCCTTACACAATATTAAGTCCGTTGCAAACGCTGGCCTGATGCTGCCATAGCGCATGGCCTCACTCATCTCCGCGTAAGCATCCTCAGGGGCTCTGACACACCCGAAATACCAACAGATATGCCCATCAGATTTTAATTTCCACCCCGTTTTGCCCGGTCGGGGCACAAGGCGGGGCCCGGCCGGGGGGGGGGGGGGGGGTGAAGCGGAGGCCGGGCNGGGAGGTACACGCAGACAAGTGCCCCCTCCGCTGCCGCCTCCCGGTCTCTGAGGGGACTCCCGGCCCCGCCCGCGCACACCTGCACCTCGGCCGAGGCCGCCCCCGCCAGCGCCACACCCGCCCCCGGAACCTTTAAAGGACCCCGGTGGGGCCGGAGCCGCCCCAGCCCTGCCCTTCCCTGCCCGCCGGGCGAGCCACCGCCCCGCTCTGTTTCGGGGCGGGAAGGGCGGTCACGTATCGCCCTGGTCTCTTCCCGCTCCCTCAGCCGCCAGCCCCGGGCCAGCGCGGCGAGCCCTCCGGCGGGGCACGGCTGCGGGCGGACGTAGGTATTATTCTCCTTACTTCTCCTGAGGTATCCGGGACCTCGTCCCCGCTCCGCACCGGCAGGGCAGGCCCCCGGCCAGGGGGGGGTGCGCCGCTCTGGGGCGGGTCAGGCGCCTCCCTCAGCCGGACACCTGCCGAGCCCCGAGCTGGCGGGCGGCCGCGGCTCCGGGAGCCCTGCCCCGGGCTGCCGCTCGGGTTGCCCCGAGCCTCGGCACGCCCGTGCCGCAGGGCGCAGCGGGGCTGGGGCCGAGCCCCCCTCCCCCGCCCCGGAGGCGGTGTGTGAGGAGAGCCGGGCCGGGGCCTGAGGCGNCTCCCCGCGGGCAGGGGCGACGCGGGCGAGTGCCGGCAGGGCAGGGCCGGGGCGGGCCGGCAACGGCAGCCGGTGGTGATCGCCCTGCTGAGCCGGGACCCCTTTCCTGTCTGTGCAGGTTTGCCCCACCTTGCTGAAGGAAAGCTGCGGTATGCCCAGTTCTCCTTCAGAACGGCTGAGAGGTAAGTTCAAAGACGCAAGTGCCACAGAAACGCAGAGCGAGTTGCCCGTGGAGCCGTGTCAGGGGAAGCATTCAACACGGGAGGCGGCAGGTGATGCCATCCCAGGGGAGCCCTTAGCCGCCATCCCAGGGGAGCCCTTAGCCGCCCGCCGAGGAAAGGAAGGGAGAAGTCCCCACTGCCCTTTCCCTACAGCACCACTGCAATGGAGTTCAGCCCTAATGTATGTAGCTCTAAATCGAACCTCTTAGCCGGTAACACATGAGTCTTTAGGTCCAGACCATCGCTCAGTGGCTGGCAGGTGGTCAGCCAAGTCATCTAGGCCACCAGAACAGTGTGTAAGAGGCAAAGTATGTGACAGGCATACGCGGGGCTGGAGGAGTTGCTCCTTTTCATGCAGTTACTCAAGATCAGGATCTAGGTCCCAAGAGGGCATAAAGGTAAGATTGTCCTGACTACTACATACCTTTCTCTAGAAAGAAATCTTAATTGTAGTTATTTGTATGCAATTGTGGGAAGTGCACTTAGTGTTTTGTTTCTGCCTGTTGTAATGTTTATTCATTATACTTAGAACAGACAGTACATACACATAGTCCTTCTTTTACCTGGTGGTTAATTATTCATAAGAGATTCTGACCAGCAAGATACAATTTATGAAGGATCCACCTATGATATTATGCACCAGTTACTTGAGATTATTCAGAATAACTTCCTACTTTTTATGCTGAACATGTCAGGAGTTCAGAGACAATTAAAATGCAAATATTTTTTTTCCTGTAACCTGGTGCAGCACTTGTGCTCTAGATGAAACAACAGCCACTGTTCTATTTGTCTGTAAAACAGCATTAAGTGCAGGCAGCAGAAAATAAGTGGGTAATAATTTACGATGCTTGCTCACTTCAAATGAAAAGCACCTAGATCACATAAAGAATCTAATAAATTGACCTATCTTCAGCAAAATTGGGCTTGTCCTCCCTTGTTTGCCCAGAACACATCAGGAGCAGCTTTAAAAATTTAATCCTCGCAGCATTCTTCAGCTGGCACTCCCAGTGTATGTCTACTTTATTTCACCTCTGTTAAGCACATTTCTTTCAGGACAGGCATATATTTAAATCCCTGTTTCCATGGGAACCAAGTACACTTATGAAATACACAATTCTTTACCTCTCCCACTTAGTGGACTGTTTGGATTTGAGCTGTTCAGGACAAGAAGAATCTGTTTTCACAAACAACTGGGGAAAGAACAAGAGAAAACATTTTAACAGAATGGCATATGTCTGAAGAATCTGTTGAATGTGTTGCACGTTTATATGTTAATATCTGGAATGACTTTTAAAGCATTGCGGTTGTTTAATTTCACTCTCTGTATTTAAGGAAATCCCTTGGCTCGTTACTATAGCTAGAGCCAGCACATTTAGGAAAGTTTCTAAAACCTCACGCAGAGTCAAGGCAATTTCTCACTATTAGAAAATTCAACTTTAGTGAAGTTGGGAGGTAAACTCTTGCTCCTCTCTTTTGTAATATCCTTGCATCTTCTGCTAAGAGATGATACTGGACAGAATTCTGGTCTGGAGGGACTTGGCTCTCAACTACACAGTCATGCTGTCAATAGAGCCGAAAAAAAACTTTTTTTTTTTTTTCCCAGGGTAATTTATTGTTGATGACCTAGAGAAGCAGCGATGCTTTAGTGACCTGTGCTATGTATTCTGGCTGGAACATTATTTCACACTTAAATAATATGAAGCATTACTTCTGATGTTCTATTTCGGCCAATACAGTTAAATAAATAAAAAAAAAACACCAACTTTCCCACAGTTTGTTGTAAGCAACAAGATCTGGTCAGCTTTGAACCATAGGTCAAAGTATAACAAACCAACAGGATACTGCAGTGATCCAAGTCTAAAATATGTACTAAAAATACTTTTCCCGTTACACTACCTTGTGACTGCAGTAATTAAAATGCAGATAGTCAAAGTTAGCTGTTGAGTTAACCTTCCATGTGCACAGGGAGCAGAGCAAGTTCAGGTCGCTTCAGGAAGAGCCTTGTGTTTGGGTAGCTGCTCAAGTGAGAGTCACTACCCAGTGAGTCATGGTAGGGCTCCACCCACTGTATTCCAAACAGCAAGATTTCGCACAAACCTTACAACTGAGTTGCCACCAGCATCTCTAGTTCTGTTGTGTGGAACCACACTAAAAATAGAAGCTTCACCCTGCCTCAAAGCACAGAAAGAGAATAGCAGGTTGTTCTGCTAGACTACTTAAAAGAGCAAGACTACTTAAAAGAGCAGCATGTCCAACGTTTTTCACCATCAACTTTTTAATCCTTAGGATTAAACCCACGCATTTCAGATTAGTTACTAATAGATGGCATATGTCCACAGGTTCACAAAATCACACACCAAAACACTACTTCCTCTTTGCAGCAGACTTAAGTATTCTGCCAAGAAACTTAAATGACTCAACTAACAAGCAAACTTAGTGACCTTCATCTCAGTATATGGAAATAACCAGCAAATGAAATTGTAATCATGGCAGCAAGGATTATTTTTAAGTATCAAATTGCAGATAGTAAAAATAAAAAGTTTGTGATTCTTCACAATATAGAACAATTAGTCTTATCTTCACTTTCCAAGGCTTACAACCAAACACGTGGTTTATCAAAGATCAGTCACTGGACATACTGGGTCAGTTTGACACAATGTAAATTCTAAATGAGGAATTCAGTATGAACCACTTGGATGTCCACAGAAGGCTTCACAAGAACCAATAATTAGTTAAACTGCAGAAGACAGGAATTAGCATGAGCAAGGATGAACAACTTGTAAGAAAGAACAAAGGCTGTATTGAAAAGGGGATTTGTAGAATTCTGTTAAATTGGTCTGGGATCAATTACAAGTTTTTTCTTAACTGAGTAGGGCACAAAAGTTAGAAATAAGCTAATGATACCTGCTGACAAGACTGTGAAGTGTCACCAATACTGACAATAATCCAAACCAGGAGAAATATGTGGATCTAGATTTTTTTAATTAGAACATGTCATAATGCTAGGTCATGCATTTGAATTAATAATTTTCCTGGCAAATTGGAGTTCAGCTGCAAATGACACCGGGGCAAGAGATTGGGGTGCTCAATGACACTACATGACAGACACCAAGAGGCAAACAAGGAGTTTATAATAGGAAAATATTAATGTATTCTTACATTGAATGATACTCTTACATATGCTGATATGGGTATGGTCTTTACCAACTCAAGTTCGAGAAAGACTGAAATTAAGTTTAAAGTGGGCATCTAAGTGATCAAAGCATAGACAGCGTGTCAGAAGAAAGGAGATAAAGCTTAATATGTTTAATAAAATGAAGGCTACAGTATGATGGCTACCTATAACAAATTATGTATAAATACCAGGAAGAGCATGAAGTAAGAACTTTAGTAAGGACAAAGGAGTTATATTTAGCTATATTTAAAATAGAAATTAAGATATGGTTGGTCAAGACAGGAAAGAACTGAATTTGTGATTCAGGAAACCCCTTAGTGGACATGGAGAACCAGAGAAGATGGCAACAATGAAGTGTCTGTTAAACGCACCAAATTAGCAGAACAAACTTCTTTCCCTACCCAGAGAAACACATAGTATTAGCCCTTTTCTTCAGTTACATGAATTTAGAATGTCACATTTCAATTGCTTTTTAGCTTAACCAGCAAACTGACAGTAACACAATGCAGTCTGCAAGGACTCCCTTTAGATCTTACTGTAATCCTAGTCACCACCAGAAGTTATGTGCAGCATTGATCCTAAGTACCTGATAGCAGTCACATGAAACCTGACTGTTGTATACTGCCTATCCACTAATTTCTTTTGAAGAATCATCTAAATGTCATCTGCAAGCCTTGCAGCACAACAGAGCACAGGGAAGCTAATTACCATTAGGTGTCTGCAATTTCCATTGTGGTACACCACCTTCTTTCTGCTGCTGAGACTGTCATCAGTTAAGAAATACTGGCGTATTACCAGCTCCCTCCTGCAATTTGAAGAAGGCATTTCTGTTAAAGATAGTTCCTCCTGCAAGTATTGATTTTGATAAGTAACACAGCCTACTTTCATGTGCTTGTGGGTTTTACATGCACTTGCTAAAGATGCGAACAAGCACAGTCTTACTACGCTAGGAAGATGTCAGAACAATGGATAATGTCTGCATGCTAATTAAACTGCAGGTTGTCAGAGGTCACCATGCTCACTGAAAAACCACAAGGTTTCATTGCCTCTCTGTACTGCCAAGAGATGCTTTCCTGAAGCTCCATTCCTTTATTGAAGCTGACTGAGATTACGTGTCTGAGAAGGGTCCAAGGCAACAAGGTGGACTGATTTTATACATTCCTCCAACTTTTCTAACTACACAGTATACTCAGAGGGAACAAGAGAATCAATTGTAACAGTAAACTGTTCTGAATATTGTTACATATATTGAGGAAAATAAGTTTTCAAGGAGAACTTCATGCTGAGGTGAAAACCCACGATCATCTCAATTAAGCCCGGATACAAAAAAAAAGGTCTTATCATCATTTGAGCAATTAAATACTTGAGTGCTAGGAGCTGGTAACAGAGCCATTTAAGCAAGGTATTTTAAAGCCTAATACTTACGAGGAAAACATGCATGTTGCCAGAAATAAACATGTAATACAATAATGTCCAGTAAAGTTGTACTCATTCAGAGAAGCCATCTAAGAAGAGAAAAAGGCTGAACATGTCACAGAGGATAGAAATTTTTTTTTTATTATATTAGTGAGGACACTAATATTACTAAATATAATATACAGTGTATTTAGAAGCATACCCAGAGAACTATCTAACTCAACTGCCTAAAGCTAGACTTTGTCAAAGTTGTTTGGATGAACGCATTCTCAACAAACAAAAAAAAGGAAAAACTCCCCTACTAAATCCAAGAAATCTGTGGTTTACAAATCAATAGCAAGTTAAAGCTTGAAATCCTTGGTGGTGTTTCTTCACTCCCAGGCTTTTCCCACCAGATTTTCTACTGAATTCAAATTTTTAGATAGATTTCTGTTAAGTGGAACAATTTGAATAAAATACCTTTAGGAATTCCTGTCTAGATTTTCAAACTCCAGAAAAGGAGTGCCTCCTAGGTAATAATACAGCCCAGGCTTTACAATTAAGCGAAATGATGCACCACATTTGTGTTTGCAATATTGTCTTTCGTAAGAGTGGCCACTGAAATTTGAAATCGGGCATTCAAAGTTCCAAAGGCCAAAGTGAGATTCCCAATGTGCTGTTCAACGAGTTAAAAGGGACAGAATGGATGGGATCAGATAGAGTCTTTAAAAAAGCAACTATTTTTTTCCTACTCCAATTCCAAACTTTTGTCACTGTGCTGTCTGGCACACAACAGAACCTATGTATTGTGGTCTCTTTTGACACCTCCACTTTGCAGTGAATCTTTCTACCTAGGCAGACATAACCTCAGTCCCTTATGACATATCATCATTAGTCTTCAGGTACTTGCAAGGACTGGAAATTCCACAATACCTTTTCTATATCACAAATTGATCTTTCCATCTCAGAACTTTGCATTTTGTGCACAGCAGCTTATTAAATAGCATAGCTATTAAACTTGTTGAGCACTTAAAATCTTTTTTCTTACATTTTATCAGTTTTCCTAACAGGGAATGGCAAGAGTTTACTCCAGAGGAGAGATCAGGGAAAGAATATTATGCTCCCGGCCCCTGCAACTTTTTTGCTGTAATTGAGAAACCCAGCTTTGCTGCTTGCTCTTTTCCTTCACCTATTTCAAGGCTTAGTTTATAAAACAACTTGACCTGAAAATTTGTGAAATGGTTAAATGGCTAAAGTTATGAATATTAAAGAAGAGAAGGGAAAACAAAACATTTTCATTCAGACTAATAAAAAACAAGAGCTGAGTTTTAACACTTATTTAATGCTCATGAATAACATTTTCAGAGATGAGAATCTTTGCTATACCTGCAGTTTTCATGTACCTTGTCCTTGCAATTAGAACTTAGAATTTAGCATTGAGTCACTGGAGGAATTCTCCAGACTGAAACAATCAGTACAGGACCTACAGATTTGTAACCCGAGTCCCATTCTTGGATTTACCTGACAAATTAGCACAAAAATTATTTTGGGAACATTGGCTTTGCAGGCTTCTCTAACATTTCAAATTTATTTACCAAAACAGATGTGAGGCATCAGAAATAGTAATTAATAATTAGGTGGGAACAGTTATGTTGTAGAAGAGGGACGCTTTTACTCTGTTAGGCAAAACTTCCTCAGTACAGCTAAACAGACTTCTAAAGGTAATGTTATTAGTCAAGACTAAAGTTACAGCTCAGATTGGTATTGGCTTGCTTTCAGCTAGAATTCATTTAACATTAAATAGCTTGGGGAGAAAATAGGAAGTTTCCGTTCACATAATTTTAGCAGCAGTACAGGGTCATGAAACTTTTATAAAATTTTTATTTGATGATCTTTTAACCTCAAACCTTCATGAAGTATAGTTTTGCTGTGCTTTTCTTCTTTTGCAAATATGGAAACTCCAGTAGCCACACTTGTTCAGCCAAAAATGCTTTCCAAGCCCTTTTAACCATGAACTCAGTTGCTAGTTTAATTCTCTGAACCCCCACTTTATGAGGGGCTAATGCTATTGACCTTGATTTCCTTTCATAACAGAGCAGATGTGCATAGAAATGATACCATAACATAAACCGAATTCACTGTCTCATACTCTGTCAGTATCCTGCTGAAGAAGGGCATATACACAGTGCCACTAAAACCAGTGACCATTCCATAGTCTTTCATGGAAAAGTATATTATGGGCAACAGAAGAAGCCACACTTCCAGTGTGCTTTAACAGCTGGAAAAGAAACCTGCAACAAAATCTGTGGAATTGGAGTTGACTTGCATCCACTCTAGTTTTCTTTCCTGATGTCATGTTATCCGCCCTTTCTTTCAAAAGTGGATTCATTATACAATAAATGAGGACAGTTTTTTCTGGACAGAAACCATTCATGCCATTGCAATGGAACTTTTATTTCAAATACATTCTTGCAATAAAGGTGTATTTTGTTATACAAGTAGATAAACCCAGGAGACAAAAGATTCACGTATTCCATTTTAAAATATTGGGCTCAACTAAGCTGCAGCCGTTCCCATTCATTTCCTAAACCATGTTAGGGATTTTTTAGGGCAATGGAAATAAAAATGTAAACCAAGTCACATCTAGGTAATTAAATTACGGTCCAAGGACATTTGTAACAACACCATAGAAAAGTGTATCTGCTCATTCTTCAGGCTCTTTGAAGTGTAGGGTGGCAGAAGTTTCTTTATAAACTCAGAAGTTTTTCATTGAGAGCAATTTGTGACTGTGTGAGGTTTGCCAAGTAGGTTACCATCAGTAGGTCCTGAGAAGAGGAAAAAAAACACAGCGATCAGAAATATTAACAAGGATGGTAGCCTACTAAGGAGTTGAATTTTTAACACCTGTAAGGCAGTTTACAATCAGCTACTATAATTACTGTTAGTCCTGAAAGTCCTACCCTAAGGAATGCTTCCCTTGCAGGAAGAAGGTTTTGGTATTCCCAGAATATGAAACACTGCTTGTGAAATTTTAACTCCAAGTTCACCCATGTTAACCAGGCAAGTCAAAGGGTATAAGCAAAATTAAAAATTAGTTCTGGTCTTGCAGACTCTGGGTGAACAACACATTCAGAAACTTAGCTTTTGCTTTCTAAAAATCTGTTACAGATATAAGGTAGCACACTAAAAACTTGTTTATGTCCTAAGCATTTTGCAAGGAGACAGAACTTCAGCTCAGCAAAAGAAGGTCAGGCAAGTCACCAGTTATCCTTGAAATCCATACTGCTTTAAGTTTGGTAATTCATATTGTCCAGTCACTCTAAAGGAAGAATTGGTGCTGGCTTTCAGACTACTTGCATAATTCCTAAGTACTTTAAAACTTATTCTCTCATTTGCTGTTGCTTGCAAGATTACTGTGGTGAGCTCCTTTATCCACCTTCAGCTCTTAAAACATGAAATTACTGACAAGAAAGGGCTGTATTTTCTATTAACTTATTTGTATAAAAATATAAGATTGTTTTGATCACAGACAAATTTGTGTCCGTATGGCAAATTTTCAAAATTGCTGGCAATATACTGAAAAAATCAGACGATGAACTTACATTGATATTGCTGTTCAACATTGTCTCGAAGTCCTCTGGTGAAATCTTTGGCACCTGGTTAATAAGATCCATCAGGAATCGCCCAACAGTGTTGTCAGCAGCCACTTTGCCAGACTAAGCATAAGAAACATACACTTCAACGTGAGTAAAACTCAGCAAGTTTACGGCCCAGAAAGAGAATATATAAAAAGAAAAACAAGATGCACAAGCTTCCATCAAACTTATCTGCTGACTCATAAAAAGCTGGCCGTACCAACACATCCTCTGCGTACTGCAGCACCATGGTCAGGGTGTCCTGAATCCTGGCTGACGCTGACCCCACCTGCTGCAAGTCACTGGACAAGCCAATCACTCGATTGGGGCTAAAACAAGTCTTCATGATAAGATCCACTGAAAGCAAAATGAGGATCGGTGAAAAAAAAACCAACTGACTGCTACAGAAAACAGCTTAAATCCTTAACTTTCTGAAGATTTTTATGACAGCTTCAGCAAGACGGTATAATTCCCAGGAGGATGGCAATTTTACCAGGGTAAAAAAGCATTTAAAGAGCGTCACAACAATGGTTATAACCAAAACAGGAAGAAAACATTCACCTCCTATCCGTTCTGTGTCATAATAAACATATTTGACTGTTAGAGGTGTGAACATCACGCCCATAGTTTTACCAGGGACTCCCATTGGGGCACTAGAAAAAAGAAAAAAGAACAACAAAACATTTTCAGGACAGACATATTTAAGGGAGGAAGTAAGAGGTTTCCATCTCAATGATTCTGTTAGCACTGAAGTGTGAACATGAGTAGGTTACTCATTCTCACCAAAATCAGCAATATTAAGACCGTGGATAACTGAGGACAGAAAATCAGTCCTGGCATACTATCAATTGCTCATTTTCATCCAAGAATATTCCGAGCTGTTCTGACATTTGTCAGCATGAATGCATGAAGAGCTAAGTACTATCTTCTTAGCCACAGTTCCTTCTTGCTTACAGAGCAGGTATTCTTCTATCCTGAAATACTCCATGCTCTTTGAGAAATCACTTAAGGAAGAAACATAAATATGACAAAAATTCAAGCACAACGCACTCTCAACACCTTTATTATTCCTATTATTCAAGGTATTCGAAGTTCATTTATGCTTTAAGTAAGAAAGATGTCACAGAACAGCTTCCTTTTTGAAGATGCACAGTCAAGAAGCAGTAGACTTCCACTACAAAGAGGAGAGCTCTTCAGCCAGTACTGGGAAGAACACTGAGGTGGGGTAGTTTCATTTCTCCGTATTTAACCTCCATTATTAATTGATAAAAATGGAAGGGATTAAGGGGAAGAAAGACTGATCAAGAAGATGCTGTTTAATTATGTTTTAACTGCATTAATCCCCCAACTTGTACAAATAAACTGCTCAGCAATAAAGCCCAGTGACTACAGTTTAGCATTCACAGTGTGACGGAAGTTAGTGACATTAACAACAGCTGTATGAACCCTGTGAAAAGTCACAAAGACGTTCAGAGCATTGTTAAAGTTAATTAAGTCACAATTCTCCACCCCAACGAGGTACCATCTTATGAAAGGTTAGGTCTTTCAACTTACATACGATGGCCAAGATGTTCCAATGGGAAGTAAGCGATGATCCCTGGCTCACTGCTGTGTTTTAGCTACTGCACAATATTGTCTGAAATGAGACACTGCAGCCCACTATGTTTCTCGTTACCCTGATGTGGTCTCTCTCAGTAATTCCCATAGCTCCCCGCCCAGAAATGCAGCTTCCCAGAATACCTGACGTAGGCTTTAATGCTCATGCGTGAATTCTGGAGACTCGTGTCCACAGTGAGGTGGATTGGATTGTGCGCTTCCCGGCTGTAATACTCATGGATCAGGACAGAGTGTTCCGTGATGTCATGACCTGTTGCATACCTTCAAAAGAGCACAGGTTGAGGAGCCATTCTTCCAACATTCAAGTGCCCAATGTTTGGTATTGTTGGTATTTAACAGGTTTGTATCCTAAAAACACTGTTTTCCAAACACTGAGCTGCAGAAGCATACTAAATACAAGTGTTTTAACTAGGGAATTTGTAGTTTTATGGCCAGCTGTCCTGGAATTGTAGGAATCACAGGCTGAGCACACCCATGCCCAAAACACGCACAGGGGCAGGGCTGTAGTACCAGCCACAGAGAGTCAGTGCAGTTGACATCAGACACCCAAGGTTCAGTTATCTGACACTTATGTTCTGGACCACCTCTTTCATAGAATCATAGAATCATAGAATGGTTTAGGTTGGAAAGGACCTTGAAGATCATCGAGTTCCAACCCCCCTGCCATAGGCAGGGACACCTCCCACCACACCAGGCTGCCCAAGGCCACCTCCAGCCTGGCCTTGAACACCTCCAGGGATGGGGCCTCAACAACCTCTCTGGGCAACCTGTTCCAGTGCCTCACCACCCTCAAAGTGAAAAACTTCTTCCTAATGTTCAATCTAAACCTGCCCTCTTCCAGTTTGAAGCCATTCCCCCTTGTCCTGTCACTACATGCCCTAGTAAAAAGTCCTTCCCCAGCTCTCTTGTAGGCCCCCTTTAGGTACTGAAAGGCCGCAATAAGATCTCCCCGGAGCCTTCTCTTCTCCAGGCTGAACAGCCCCAATTCCTTCAGCCTCTCCTCATAGCCTCTCCTATGAGCCTCTCCTCATCTCTTTATTTCTCTGTAAGTCAAAGCATGCCGAACAAATCTGGACCAAGCAAGTACATCTTCCACAAATCAAACGTCTCTCTCTGCAGGAGGTATAACTTGTTAATCTGGCTCCTTTAGCTGCTCTGCAATTAGCTTCTCACATACACAGGAAAACTCCTGTCATTAGAACTGCGCTTTGCTGTGCTATTAGAAGGTTGCTGAGGAAGTTTGCTCCACCGGAACAGAACTAAGCTATTTTGTCGGCTCAGAGAAGCATGAAAAGACCGATAAGCTATCTATCCACTCAGACGCAGACCCTGTTCCCATAGCACCCTGCTGATCTTGCTTTGTACCCTACACACAAGCACTTCCACCTTTTCTCAGCAGAGAACTTCTGCATGCTCAAGCTGGGATCGCTGATTCCTGCTGAGGCCTCCGGCACTTGAAACTACTCTTTGGTGTTCTCCCTTCTTTCTAACCAGTTATCTTCCGTGGTGCAGGCTGTATGACAGGTGGCTAAATTCTAACAAAGCTGTGCAAGTATTCTCTTAACTCATCCCTCCTCTGTGATACCTTTGTTAAACAGAAACAAAACCAAACCCTTGAAGTCTCCAATACCGTCTCTTCCTATTACAAATTGCAGCAGACTTACAAATGACTCTGTAACAAGATCTTACTGTCACAAGCATTACTGCTTCTGCTTCTCGGGCTGTGACAAGCAGAATTAACGTATTTCAAGTAGTTTAAGGGACCGACACAACCGCTTGCGTGTCCTTGCAGACGGAGAACTTACCAGCCCAAGATGATCTCGCTAGGAGACACCTTCTTGTGCAACTCATACATGTTTTTGGCAAATTCCATATCGACTGCCACCTGAGAAAGGGGACAGGACCGCGTCAGCTGGTTACAGGGGTGCTCAGCCCTTAGCAGAGGACAACACGGGCACAAGCCCTAACGCCGCCACCAGCGGGGCCGCCCCCCTCTCCAGTGGCCGCCCCGCCAAGAAACCCCCCGCCCGCTCCGCAGCGCGGCCCCGGCGAGCTCGGCCGGCGCCCCCCGCGAGTAGGGCCCGTCACGCCGGCCCCGCTCCGCCCGGGCCGCCGCCGGAGGACGGCGGGGGATCCCGCGTTCCCTACCTCATCCTCGGACTCGTTGTGCGGGACGGAGAAGCAGTTGGTGACCTCCACCGAGTGCTTGTCCACGGTGCCTGCGGGAGGGCAGCGCGGTTAGGGTGGGGCGCGGCGGGGGCGACGGGCTGCTCGCCCCCAGGCTGGCGGCGGACGGGACGGGAAGGGACGGCGGCTCTTACCCAGCAGCGTCCCGATGACCCGCGCCGCGCCCTCGTTGCGCCGCTCGAAGCTGTCCACGATGGAGGCGAGCACGACCGGGTGCAGGCGCACCACGCGGCCGCCGGGGAAAGGGCCCGAGAGGGCGGCCGACAGCGGAGCGGCCGGGGGTGGCGGTGCCGGGGCGGCGGCCGGGGGAGGCGCGGCGGTGGGGGGTGCGTTCCCCGTCGGCGTGGCGGGGGCCGCCGTCGGGCTCTGCGCTGGGGCGGCCGCGGGAGGAGCCGAAGCAGGAGCGGGAGCCGTCGCCGCCATTTTGCAAGAGAGAGGGGTGGGGTGGTCCGCGCCGGCAATAATTGGCTGATCTGAACGCCTGTCACGCAGTGCTACTTTCCTATTGGGGAAAGGGGTGTGCTTAAGGCCCTCCTGCCATCTGCTAACCAATCCGGGGAGAACGATGAGGGAAGACGCTCTGATTGGAGGAAGAGCACACTGTCCGTGACGGAAGCGGAATCTTGTTCCCACCCTCTCAGGGCCGGAAAGTTTTTCGATTGGGTTCTGGTATCCCCCGCCTCCCTGCGTATCTGCTCTCCTATTGGCTGGCGCTGCACTCAACCTTCTGTCTGTCAGGGCGGGAAGGCCTATTTACTGGCTGTGGCAGTGTCAGTCACTCTGTCGGTTGCTAGGTGAAACCACGGGTTGAGTCTGTCTGCAGTGCCGAGTACCGGCCCGGCCCAGCAGCCCTGGCGCTGCGCGGGGCCGAGGGCCCCGCTGGAGGTAGGCTGAGCAGGGCCGGGTGTGCCAGAGCTCCCCGTGGCGTTCCAAGCCCCACCGCCTCAGGGGTGTTGCTGTACCCCTGGGCCTGCCTCAGCTGCCTGCGTTTCTCCGGCGTGCGTCAGGTTGTGCTTCAGGCCTGTGTTGTCAGCTGTGGGTGGCCGCTGAGGCCTTTGGGCGGCGGCAGTGTCGTCCTGGCTGTGGTGGCAGGGCCATGGCTGCCCCCTCAGCCTGCTCCTGGTGAGGGTAGAGGCAGCAGTGCTTCTCCTGCTGTCCTACGGCTGTGTGGTGGTGTGGCACCGAGCTGCCACGGTGGTGAAGAAGGTTATGCAGTAGCACTGTATGTGAGGGCTATGCAGCCCTTGGGGTATTGGCCCTGCGAGGCAGGGAAGGGCTGTTAGCCCTGTTTTCCAGGTCTTTGTTGCCAGTAAGGCAAAGAAGAAAGAGTAAGCGGTTGCCGAGTATCACGTAGGGAGAAGATGCTGGTTACCTTTCTCTGAGGTTTAATGGTTACCCAACAAATTGACTTCTAGCATATAATTTACCTACTTACTTGTAGTGCCCCTTGTGTTCGCTCAGGCAGCAAACCTGCGTGGGTGGGCCAGGTATGGTTGTAAAATGAAGCATCTATGCTTTTAACTGGTAAGGAGGCTACATTCATTCAGAGCTTCCTTTTTCCATTTTTGGCTGTATGCTTGCAGCTGTTAACAGTTGTAACAAAATAGCAACAGATTTACCTCTAAGTCTCTTGGTTCAAAACCTTTTTTCACAGTTCTTAATATTAGTGTAACAAGCTTTAAGGGAGACCTTCACGTATCATTGAATTGTTTGGGGTTTTTTGGTGTCCAGCTGTTCTTTTCCCACAAGTAAACTGTCTGTGTGTGTTCGTATACGCATATAGAAATACTGAAAGATCCAGAAGTCTCACCTCGTGTCAAAATGCTTAGTCCAGTGAAACTATGCCAGTCAAAAACTGCATCAGTTCTCTGGCACCACTTTGTCTATTAGGTAGCTGTTTGAATAATTGAGAACGTTTCCAGGTAGTTGTTTCCCAGGTGTAGCGAAGTGCAGCATTGATTACTACCTCAGGTGTAATTATCTTTACTTTTTTAGAGATCCACTTTGGGCTCCTGGCATACTCTTTCCCATATTTGGTTACCAGTTAAAGTAATTTTAAAATAAATAAATAAATAAAGAATTATCGTGACTGGTGGCTTTTTGAGTTTTCTGTTTCATTAGCTGAGGGGTGAACATCATCAGTTGATGAGCAGTTTTGACTCAGTCATTGAAGACAGGTTCCTGAGTATAAAAGGAGCAGCTCAATAAAATGATAATACATTCTGCCCATGTGCTAGCAATTTGCTTCTTTTGCATAAGTGGGGAACACCTGTCAAAGCTACAAAGGAGAGCTAATGCATGGGAACATGAACAGATTTTATCTCTTCATAAAAGCACTTCCTAGTCTGTGTATCATTAAAAACTGGATCTCCTATTCTTAGGTTTTCACTGTGCAGCCTTCATTTCTTGTAGGTGTGCCTGGGTCAAATTGCATAAAGCTTTAAAATGTTTCTGTTCTTGGAGCTTTGATGTGTCATTGAGAAGGCTAATGTGTGAGGCGTTCTAGTTAGAGAGCAGCTGTTTGATCTCATTCTTGTTTGCATCAAACTATCCTTGGTGCTTAATTTGACATAGTCAGCTGCAGATTCAGTTGAAGCAAGCAAGGCTCTTTAAGACCTGCCCATTATATATGTTGCCACCTTAAAAATTGGGCAACTTTATATGGAAGCCACAGTTGTGCTTCAAGACTGGTAACTGTGATAAACTTCTTTTAATATGTTGACATTAAGCTGCCGGACAGAATACTGGAGAGTGTAGTGAGTAAAGATGGATAGCCTGTATCTCAAAAGTCAAAGATCAGTGGTTGGCTCACATGAAGCTTGCTTAATACAAAGATTTTCTAAATCTAATGATAGACTTAGTCATGTGATAGTGTTTGGAGCAGATGTGTCAAAGCTACGAAACTGTTTTTCCTTGCTGAATGGCTGCTGAAAAATAGAGACCTTCATAATTAATATTGTTTCACAAAGTATTAGTTTACTTTTAGAGGAGGGTAGTTACCAGTTACGTGTATTAATAGTGCCCGTTGTTGAAACCTTAACATCCATCTAGTGAGATGATTAAGATGTTTAGATACTACCCCATTACAGTAAAATCTGTCTGCCTAGAGGAGAAACAGAAGACACATTCGCACGTGAACATGGATCAGTGTGGTAACTCAGGGCCTTCTGATTTTATGTTTTTCCTTGCTTGGTTTCCCTGCATCTGATTTTGGTGGTGAATATAATTAACCTCCTAGCTCTGCTCTTGTAGGATTTCTCTTTATAGTCCTTACGTGTGACTGAGTCATTATTATTGCATTTGCTGTCATGTCAGCTGCATTTTCATAGATGATGTATAATTTCTTTATCAGTAGCTATCTTCTCATCTTGCTTGTATTACTGGGAGCAACATCATCTCTTGCTCTAAGGAAAAATGTTTCTTACATTGCATTACAGGTAAAATAAAATATTTACAATTTATTTGATTCATCATTTCAGTATGTAGTTTCATGGTTAGTTTCATGGGATTGAATCAACATTTTTATTCCATTATTATAAGAAAAATTTTCTCTTGTGCATTCTGTCTAAGAAGTTAGTAGAGTCAGTTATTTCTGCCAAGAGAAAAATCCATCACCGAACGGTTATTTTATCATGCTTATTTAGGAAAAAATTAATACTAAGTCTCATTTTCCAAATAATTTTGAGGTCAAAGGACAGAAGTCCATTTCCCTGCCTGGAATTTCAAGCTTGTGTTTCCAGCCTTCTTTATGCTCACAGAGCTTCCTCTTCACCTTCTCTCACAGTCGAGTTACCAGCACTTCTGGTGTCTACTGGTTATCTGTGTTTTTCAGGATCCATACGTTGTGCCTTCTGTCCAGGACCTTTATACGATGTAGTCATGGGCAATGATTTCAGTTTTTTGTTTTCTTTTTTTTTTTTTTCCTATTAGAAAAAGTAATAGTTCCCTTATTTAGTCTTAATGGAATGTCTTAGATACTCATCTGCTTCCCGTGCATTTGGGATTGCCGGTAGATGAAAGACAGTTGTTAGGAGCAGTCGATTCCCAGCGTAATGTGTCAGCTGATTCAGTTTCATATTAGCAAGAGAGATTCAAGCCCTTCCCTGCTTTTGTGTAATGTTTTGTGGGGTTACCTCAATTGTTAGGGAAATAACACTGATACGTGAGACTACTGAGGTAACGCTTAGAGTGAAAGTCCAAATGCTACCTGAAAATAATGAGGCATAGTGTTAATTGCATGCCACACTGATACCTTCTCTAAAGTTAGAGTGGCAATGGAAGTTATCGTTAGGTGCTCAAAAATAGCACGTTACGGACTGCCATGTGCTTTTTAGTCAATATGTGGAAATATAGAGATCCAAGCTAAAGTGAAAGTAACTTCACTGAATACCTCGCAGTGAAAAGTAACAGAGAGAAATGTACACAGGCTTACGTACTTAGGGCAATGGATACTTTCATGGTCAGAGTTTTATACTCATTGAAGAAGGGAAAAGAGAGGCAGGTATTGAACAAAGGATGGCTGTGGAAATAAATGCTCCCAAACCCTGGCGAACCCCATTCAGTGGGAATGTATCAGCAATAACTTGGAACAGGCTTTTCCTGAAGAGAGGGTGGGTTTGGTGCCGCTATTTTATTTTTTTTTTTGTAATTGAGTGCATGCTGTTGGGATCAATGGCTAACTGCTTTTATTCCAAATGCTGATAGGGTATTCCAAAAGAGTGTTCTGTTGACTCGTACCGTGCCTCTCCCACAGTATGCACAATGGTGTGTTCACCCTGGTTTCCCAGCTGAGTTTAACTGACTGAAAATGCTGGCCCTAACACTCTATATAAAAGCAACAGTGTATTTTATTATGAAGGTCTCTATCCCATTTGTATATAGAAAACATATGAACTCATAAAAGCCCTTATGGAATTCATACTGTGAGGACACACCCTTGTCTAGATTATTTTTGGAAAAATGCATTTCAGCTGTTTTTGAGGCTGGATCAAGATCATACAATTCTTTGATTATTAAATCAAGGTGCGTAAAAAAGGTAGTCCTGCATCCACTATTACCTAGTTCTTTGTACTGGCCGCAGGGTATTCGAACACCCCTAGCAGGGACTAAGGCTGCTCAAACAGTAGTGGACGAGCTCACAAGGCATAACCCCTGTGCAGGCATTGCCACGGAATACAGGTGCCATACCACACTTTATTGAAGAAAATCAGAAATATTTAATAGCGATAACCTAGCTTACATGCGCATGTTGTGAACATTTGCACAAGGAGAGATGTTGCCAGACATTACTCCTGCTTTTTGGACCAATTGGGTATGAGGCATTTTGTCATTTTATGCATTTAATGAGAAATCGCCTACACTGTGCAGATCATCACGAATGCTTCAGATACATGGATAGAAAGGAGGAATAGAATCTTACCTGAAGTGCACTATTGTCTAGGTTTGGGTTTTGAAAATGTAAGAAAAAAGCCAGGAAGGAAATAAAAGGATGAAATAAGAATAATATATATCTAGGACATGGAGAAAAAGAAACTGGATAACTAGAAATAGGATCGTTTGGGAAATGTGTAACTCCTCGATACGTGAGATTTATGGCCGACGAATGATAGGAGATCTTGTGGTGGCTCCCAGAAGGGACCTGGAATAAGTGTTTCCGTGCCTGAAAGGCAGTTTGCTTTTCTTTCCAGCAAGATGAATTGATCTAATAAAAGGAACTGCCTCTCCCGCCAGCCAGGAGAAAGGTAATTCATGCCGGTGTGTTGCGAGAGCTCTTACTGTGCGGGTCCTCCGGGGGTGCATGCGGGACCCTCTTCCAGGCTCCCTATTTCCACCCTCTTTTGCGGACCGACCGCTGCAGCCCCGGGTTTTCCGACATCACCGACGGCCTCCTCGACGGAGGGTCGCGGCCCTGGGGACGCCGGGGTCCGGGCTGCAGCGAGCGGGGCGGCTCGGTGGCGGTGCCCGGGGCCGCAGCGGTCGGCTCCCCGGCAGATGGCGGCAGGCACACGCCGGCTCACCCCCGTACCAGCGCTGCCTCGTACCGGGTAATTAGTTCCAGCCCTCTTTTTTTTCCCCGTGCCCTGAAATCATTGCCTTTACATGAGTTTCATGCTTAATTGGATTTACTGATTATTGCTAAGAGATGCAATTTTATTTTCCTCTGATACTAAAGCAATTAGATAGTCGTGAGTACAAACCACATCCTTTGTAATCACTTAATGCTAATTAATTAGTCACTTAACTCTGCCTGCTTTGAAGTAAGTAGCATAAGTGGGAATTTGTGCACAGTGCTTTTTCCACCAATATTTATTATGCGCATTTGACTTGCCAGTTTCTTTCTTCAGGTAATAAAATTAAGGTAGAATCAATGAGGTGGAATTCATTAATTTTGCCTTAATTCTTCTGTGCCATTTCACATAAGAATGTCACAGAGAGCTTTACTTACGGATGTTATAGCAGTGCAATCCTAAGATGTGCTGTACAACCCAAATTTTACTGAAATATATGGCGATGAAAGCACAAAATCTCCAACCTCTCAGGACCTTTCTGCTTCTTGATGATCTGTGATTGTGATTATTTTCTGCTTTTGACTTAAATCATGTTCAGAGTCAGCTTTCAAGTGAGAGGCATTTTATATACTACTCGTAATTAAAACTACAAAAGAATGCGCTTGCACTGACCTAGCAAAGCAGTTAGGTGCACTACCTTGCAAGATCAAACCTTGTGTCATTATATTAGATTACACTCTTCCTGCCTACCCCATGCAGTGAGAACTGAAGAAAACCCAGATATGACTCCTAGCTTTTCTTTTTTTTTTTTCCCAGGGTGTATGGGGTAGAAGTGTGGCAGCGCTACTGTCCTTTCCGTGTAATCAAGCTGAATAACTAATCTCTGGCAGACAGCCTTTAACACAGTGTCCCTTTGTCTGGTAACTTGCTGTTACTGTGCTTGACTTGAAAGCATTTGTAACAGAGCAGTGCTGTGTCCTTGAATACCTACTGACATCCAAATAAAATGAAGTGTAATGTCACTGATAGCAGATTAGTATGAAAGTTCTTGTGCAGGCGGATTTCAAATATTAAAAATTTTTAACACTTGTAACGGCTAATGTGTTACTGTACTATTTGTTGGGAAAATAATCTCTTCTCCGAGTCCCTTGTTCTTATAAAATCACTTTACAGCTTATGAGCGAGCATGTCCTTTCCTTGGTGTTCTTTACAGCATGGGCCAAAGTCATCACTTTCTGTACATTTGAGCCCAGACCGAAATTGCATATGTCCCCACAGGCATTGACGTAGACCTTTGGGACTGGCACTGTTAGCCATGTCACTCAGCACAAACATTTGCTTTGGTGTCTTGAGGTGGAATCTGCATGCAGAAGTGGAGTAACTAGACTGGAAAATACATATTTCATTTGATGGTGTAGGGAAGCATGCCGAAAGATAGAATGGTAAAAATCATATAATCTTCGGAGTTCACAAAATAACAATATTTTTGCATGACCAGAATCTGACAGTGTTGTCTTTCCCTTCAAACCTCTGCTTTTTTTTTTTCCCCCCAGAATGAGGCAGCTGCATCATCATGTGTTGGATGAATAAGGGGGCAATGAGGGAAAAGGGAGGAAGATAATCATTTACATACAGAAATGGGAGCTGAAAAGGAACAGTGGTAGTAAAATCTAGGGGACAGTTTCTGTGTGAGGAGCCTGGGAGACCTGGGGGCTCATTGCATTTCTGTTACTGGCATCTTGGGCAATGTAAAGGCAAGTCATCCATATAACTGAAGTAATGACAGAGACATGCTTTGGGTAGTGTTTTAGCTCTTTCAATGTGAAGTGGTTGATAACAACGAGATAGTATTATTATTCTCCGATCTGTGCCACTGACTTCGGGGAAGTCATTTAACATTTAGATCTGTTTTCCACTTCTGCAAAAATATGACTAATGATACTGTAGCGGCTAGATTTGTATAGACAACATGCATAGACAGTTTACGGAGGAAAGGCAGGAAAGACCTTACCCTTTGAGGAAATAGCTTTGAGAGGAAGCTGAAGAGTGCATTTCCTGACCCAGAGACTGTGCACTTTGGAGAGGGAGGAAGTGTTCAGCTAGCCTAAGCAGGAGGAGAACGGCAACTGTCTCTGTGCTGTTTTCCAATAATAAATGGAAATAATTCTTTAGCTGAGGTAAGTTCATGCTGCCGAGACCTCAGGTATGGCAGCAAAATTGATTGCATTTTATATCAAACCTGTTAATCGTGAAAGCTTGGATTATACTATAGTATTTGCAAGGGCTGCTTTTGCTAAATGCTGTCCTAACCAATCTGTCTGTAGATTTTAAATACCCCAAGCGCTGACATAAATTCAACTTCTATGTTCTGTTTGCCAATTTGTCTTTCTGCATCAGAAAGCATGATACAGCATTGGCTGAGAGAACTGCATAGGGCTGGTTGGACTGGTCTGTACAAATAGAGAATTGATTCCAAGCTGCCTAGCACTCTAGCTGAATCACAAGCCTTTACAGCTCTGCTCAACCTGAGTTACTGTGGCAGATGATAGGGGAGTACACACACACAATTAATTAGGCTGTTCAGGTGAGATTTCCAGCACCCTTCTGAAAAGTCAAATTTCTGTTCGCAACTACAACTTCACAGCTAATTTCTTTCACCCACTGTAATTGGTCCTGAAAATTCAGAATTTCCAGAGTTGTTTTTAGATGTTCTTGGGATTTTCTGTTCTAATTCTCTGAAACATTTGGGATTTGCCGCTTACTATTATGAATTACATCCCTTTGTATCCCTTTTTTTGCACTGGAATAAATAACAAGAGCTGATCCATCCCTGAAATATCATCCCAGTCATTTGTTTCCATAGCTGCCAGCAAGGCTGTCTTCTGCCAATGGCAAAATTCATGGGAGATATCCCTCACCATGCCCAGTCATCTTTCCTTAGCTAGCTCTGTCTAGAAATTTCTATTTAGTTATCTGCCCTCTGAACAATACAGTAGATTCTGTCTCTCTGAAAATACCGTGAAACTTCTCCCCTAGATCCTTTTGTTGTTAGGATTTTTTCTTACCAAAAAGGAATAAATTTATTTTTAAATGTGCCAGTATCTTACACTTCATCTGTCTATGCCTTGAGATACTCTGTAGAGTTCGTTAACAGAACGGTCAGGTTTAGTAAGTATGTCTTTTCTTAAAGACAGTAGAAGTCACAACCTTTTGCATTTTTATGTCTTGTCCCAGTTTAGCAAATGTGATAAATAAATCCCATCCTCATTTCTGAAAGAAAAGATTTTTGAATGGTGGGAGAAACCTCCCCAGAAAAAGCCATTGCTTTGACTTCCTAGTAAGAAGTCTCCCAATGGCTTTAGCAGGTAAGAATTTGCATGTGTTGGAGCCTTACTATTCAGTTTTAATTCCTCCTACACCTCTTTTGATGTTTTCAAAATTAGGTAGCCAAAAAGTTATTGCGTGATACTTTTCTAATAACTTCTGGCCAAGGGACATAAGCACAGGTCGTATTTCCACAGTCTGTCTTGGGTGACTGCCCATGTTTGGAGCCTGGACTCTCTATGTTCTCTCTGTGGTCGGTGGTAAGAGAAGTATCTCCAAAAGGCAGTTCGGTCACCTTGCTAAAGTCTAATACAGATGCTCTTAGTTGCTCTCTTAAGGCAATTGCCACTCTGAGTATTGATTGTATGGAGACTCTACAGAGCCTAGATGTCTAATGTTAAGCATCTAATTTACCTGCTTAATACAAACCACCTGAACAGAGCCCTAACCTGTGAAAACCAGATTACAGCATGAAACAAAGAACTGAGGTGGCATCAGCTTGTGATGGCACTGGCCAGCAGTGGGGTAGCTGAATTCTGAGTATTTGGGAGTGAAAGGGAGGCTTTTCTGTTCTTGCTTCTGCACTCTAATCACTGTACTGAAGTTCATTAATGCATTCTATCTCATTCTGGGCATGCCTGCCCCTATGGCTTCAAATATCTCTCATCTGCATAGCTAAAAAAAAAAAAATCTCTCAAGGATCTAATTTTTGGGAAAGGGCTTTGTTTGTTTCTTTCTTTTTTTTAATTTTTAAAAATATTTTTAAGAATTGAAGAAGTTATTAGAAACGGAAGAGCAGAAGCTAAAGGCTAGTTTTGGGGGTAGCACAGCATCTCTCCAGCAAAATGAAAGCCTAGAGCATTGGACTTAGAAACATATGGTCTCAGAGTGGTAGAGGTTAGACGTACGTTGCGCCCACAGGAATCACAGAATCACAGAATTTTCAGAGTTGGAAGGGATCTCTAGAGATCATCTAGTCCAACTCCCCTGCCAAAGCAGGATTGCCCAGAGCACAGCACTCAGGACTGCATCTAGGCGGGTCTTGAAAATCTCCAGAGAAGGGGACTCCACAACCTCCCTGGGCAGCCTGTGCCACTGCTCTGAGTCAAATTTTATCACAGTCCCTGCACTGTGTCCTGTATTGGCTGATGTGGCCTTCAAAGATACCCAGCCTGTAGGAAACACTAAACTTACGGGCATGGATGAAATATTGGTCATCTGAACCTAGCCTAGAGTCTTTCTGCATCAGAGTAAGACATGGATAATAACACCACCTTGCTTTGCAGGAGAATTATGGAGACAATTACTTTAGTTTGTTAGAAGCTTGGATATTCTGTCCTGTGAGATGTATGAGTACTGTAGATAAACAGAGGGAGTGAAAAAGCTTCTCTGTATTTCCTCTGTAAAACATTTCTGAGAATGGCAGTCTGCAACCTTTCAGCAGTGTTTAAATTCACTCTCTTGAAAAGAAAAGCATTTCACTCTCTACAGTACTGTTTGGTGGTTCCCAGTTTGAAATCAACTAGTAGAACCCCAGAGGGTTTCTCAAACAGCTGACCCTTAAACACAGTCAGGAACAAAGATCAATTGAAAACACATTTAGATTTAAGCTTCCTGGCCTGCTTTTAATTTCTTTGAATCGGCATTGGGAGTTATTACCATCGTCAGTCTTGCCTTTTATTTGTTCTATGGCTTGTTCATGTAAACAATCAACTTCAGGGATGCCCAACTGCTTTCTGGTTTGGGTTTTTTTTTTTAATTATGATTATTTTTTGTACCTTCCAAATATTCCCAAAGTTGTCAAAGGATTATGGTTTTGAATGCATAAAACATGTTAAATAGAAACACGGTATTGGAAACAGAACTATGAGTCTAGAGGGAGTTTGCAAGAAACTCACTTTGCAAGCAGAATGCAAGGTCATGGCACCTTAAAGCTTCAGTAGCTTTCTTGAGTCTGGGATCTGGATTTGTGGCAGCCTGGATTATTATTTCTGTTCAGATGGAGTTATACAGGCACAAAAGGATATATAGCTCCAAAGAGTTTGCAGTTCAGATAGAAAGAAGGAATAGTCAGTGGTTTGGCTGAGCTTACTTATGCCTTTAGGGGACAGGAGGGGAATCCTAAATGTAGTTTGTAGCAACCTCTGGACATGAAAATGACTGAAGCACCTGCAGTTCTGTCCACGGCTGTTCTGAGCCCTGAACTCTCTCTCTTGTCTAAGGTGCTGTGCCACTGCATTGCCACCACAAGTGTGATGGCAAACACATCATTTTGTTGCAAGTCGCAATAATTGCTGGTTCTGGCTTTGGGTTTTGTTTTGTTGTTTGTTTGTTTGTTAAGACAAGCTACTGTAGTCCTAAAGTAAACGATAATACCAGCTTTTAGAGTTTTGTATTTTTAATTCTCAATGTTGCAAAAGAAAAATTATGACTATAGGAATACTATATCAAGCAAATATTGTTTTGTCAATATGCAAAAACATTTACCCACTCACAATTTTGGGGATTGTTAGATAGGATATTTGAGTGTTGAAAGTTGATGGCAATATAGCATCACTGTCAATAAGAAAATAATTTTTAAAACAAACATTCATATGTTTGTGTTACATATGTTAGAACAAATACATTGGCAAATATATTGCAATGCAGACATGCTCAAAATAGTTCAGGTACGAGAAGCCCTAAGGCCATGTTAGTACAGCAGCCTCCCTGGACTAATACACCCTTCACAGTGGGACCACTTAATGTCTGTGCTCAGTCAGCTGTATTATTTCCCATATCCAAGCTAACTTGCTCGGGTACCGCAGCTATCGCTGTATGGCGATCTCTGTAACGCAGGCATATAACTTCACAGAAGGACAAGCACATGGGAACAAACAACATCCCCAGCAGACATCCCAGGCTCTGAGTCAGGATGCTAAATCTTTTTAAGGGAATAGCATTCGTGATAGCTTCAATATACAACAGGGTATTCATTATGAATAATGGTAGCCTAGAGCCAGCTAATTATATTTGGAGGGTGGTTTCCCCTAAAAAGCAGATGTTGGACAGATGGTAGTCAAATGATCAGTCATGCCAGCATCTACAGCAAGTCCGAGGGCTGCGGGGAAAAAAGGTGGTGTGTGGAACATACTTCTAATTTCTGTGGGAGCCTTGTACTTTTTTACAGGTATACAAACACACAGAAATATGTAAGTTGTCGGTTAAGAATTGTAGAGCTGCTGATGGTTGGCTATAGCAAGTTAGCAAAGCTTCCCCTTGATGTGCTTGTTACCCTTGGGTGACTGTGAATCCTATAACAGAACTCTCCAAAGGTGATCAGACTGCATGCTAGCCAGAGCTTTGCAGAAGCCTTTTTTTAGGCTGGAACACTTCTTGATTCTCTTCTTATTCCTTTTCCTTGGAAACTTTTGTATCCTTTTTTCCAGTCTGCTTTCTCATGGAAGCTCTCTATGCTGTTGTGTTGCATGTCAATAGCATTGGAAGAGTATCCCTTCAACTGAAAACTGATGGTCAATATTCTGTTGCAACTGAGGTACTCAAAGCAAATACAACTGCCTGCGTAGATAGTGACTTGTAGCATAATCCAGTATTTAATAGGGCTTGCATAAGGCAGTGTTCAGTCTTTATCATCTTTGTTCAGCATGGGAACTAGAATTGCATTTCCTGTGTAATAGCAAGCCTAATTCTGACCATAGGTTCATAATAATACTGATTTTAATGTGCCTTAATTGTGGCTAAATGCATTCGTTTTGTCAGCTGAAGTCAAATTACAGGAAACATGCTATGCAAATAGAACATGGTACTTAATTGTTTTAAGTGGTATGTCCAGTTTGAGTCACCACAGGAGAAGTTCTTTTGGGTTTTGGGTAGAACTTTTGCAAAGGCTCAAGACTGTTCCATTAAAATGAAATCTTTGGTTTCCATTGCCCTTTAATCAAATGCAAACCAGAGCTTCCAGGGATTGTAATAATGTCTCAAGCTGAATTTGGCTCTTTTGCAGCCCATCAAAAGAAGTTGTCCTTGACAAAAACAATATTTTAAATATCTGCTCACAAGCACTGGAGCCAAAAGGTTGCTATTTCATTTGGCAAAATACCTTCCCAAGAACAAGACTGAGATCTGAAGCTGAGCCAAAATAAGCTCTAACAGATGCTTAGCCTAGAAAGCACTAGACTGAATGGCTAAAATTGTTGAAAGCATATACAGGAAAAGGGAAGGGCAGCTAGCTAGTTCTGCTTCTGACTTGCTGTGTGGGCAAGCTGCATCCCTTCTGTCCCAGTGCTCTGCCAACTAGAGGACCTATCTTGTTTGTCTCCCATCTCACTTCAGGTTCTGGGGCTTAATCCATTTCTTGCTGTGAGTACTGCTGCAGTCAACAATAGACCTTCTTCTGTTCATAATAGCTGAGGAGTCTAATCTTGTACTTTCCTAATGGATTCTGTTTACCTTGAATAGTGAAAACTCTTTGGATCAAGAGGCTCTGCTGTGGCCTTCCATTCACACTTTCATACCGCATCTAATACTTGAGCTTGCAAAAAAAAAAAAGTTTCAGATGCTAATGAGATTTGAGAATTGCAAAGCTGTGCTCCTATGATATGAGGTCGATCTGATTGGCCACACAGTCCTCCTTTCCATCCCATTTGCTGGTTCTGGCCTTTTATCTGTCCTCATATAATGCTGTCTTTGCTCTCAGATCTGGTGAGAAAGTTAATAACTGTCTCGGTATCTCTTCTGTTAATGCAAAAAAGGGCTGTGAGACTCTGAGGCAAGGATGGAGCAGGACTGCGGTGGCCTACACTTGGATTGGTTCAGGTTGTTGTAAAAGTACAGCCTGATGATGCTGTTCTATGACAGTTTCAGTGAAACTGCAGCTTAAGTGCTTGGTCATTCTCCAGGTCCTGGCAGGGAGAGGAGGTGAGGACAAACAAGCTAAACAGCTTTCCTGCGGTACAGAGATGCCTGATCCATAACCAGAACTGAAGTCCTGGGTTCTTAAGTCAGACTGTCATCACAGATATCACCAGGATATAAGCAGCCAATTGCTGCTCTTCTGGAAACAGTCTAGATGGCTTTGTTCAAGTTAAAAAATACCAAGCATCAGTGCTCAAGAGAAAAGCTAAGTAAATGCTGGTTGTGCTGCAGTAGATATTGGGACAGATTCTTATCTCATTGACTTTGATGCATGCCTGGAGTAGGCTTTTTATCTGGTGTAATTGATATCAGGGTGTCTCGTGAAATTAAAATTTTCTAGAGCTTGAGGCGGAGAGGGGAGCAAGTGGCAAGGATACCAACCCTGTTCATAAATCTCTAAATTCAAAGAAGCAGGTGTTTGTTTGTCGATGTGGCTTTATTTATTTAGAGTGGCTTTGACACTGTGTTTCTTCCCTAGGCAAAATAAATTCAGAAGGAGGTTTGTCTTAACTGCTCCTGTGAAGCCTGTGCCCATGGAAATAACATAATATGACTGATGCTCCTTTGCATAAACTCCAGCATGGCTGAGTCCAAGGAACAGGTAGTCTCATTCCATAACTGTAACTCCTAACATCTGAAATCCAGGATCACACTGGAGAATAGTGATGGGAGAAAGATAGATTGCTTTAAAAAAAAAAAATAAATTTGCACTTAAAAATAGCCAGCATATGTTTTCTCCGAAGCACGCTGTGATGTGGTATATAACAAACTAGGACAACATTAGTGGCCAAAAAGTACTCATAATGAACAGGAGATATCCTCTGGAAGGTGTTGATTTTGTGTATTGGACAAAGGGGGTTCCAAAAGTGCCGACTTGGGCTTGTCATAATCCTGGTAAATTATTACCTGATATTACTCTAACGAGGTGGGATGAGCAGGCAAAGCTCTTGGGAAGTTAGGACCAAGGGGAAGCCATCGAAAATCTCAATTTGACAAAGAGCATCTGACTCTCCCTAGAAGTCTGGCTTTATAGTAAGTATGTGGTATCACTGTGTTACCAAGAATGCATCTCGGGAAAGAACACTGCCAGAAAAATTTCCTAGGAGTCAGTTTGGCCAAGTCTCGAGCAAGATTGCTGCACTGCAAACTGCTTGTTTTGTATGCAGGCTAAACCTGCTTTTGGGGGACATTTGAGCTTTGTTTTGCTCACTGGTCCAGACCTTGTGAGGTGTGGTAGAAGAAGAGGCTTTCTCCATCCTGTATTTAACAAAGCCTTAGTGGGTTGCTCTAAAGAAGTGGGGTATTGGCTTCAGCTTCCAGTTAATGAAACCATAGCAATGTGCTGTGGGATGCAGTAGGTGACAGGCTATATATCAAGAATTGTTCAGTCTCTGTGAAACTGGGAATAAACCTCCAATACCTGATTTTAAAGAACTCCTACAAGTTTGGCTAAGACTCTGCATTTAACAGTGAGGGGTCTAGGACATAAATAAGCTATTCAGGTTCCATCTAGCAGAAGATGGATGTGCTTGCCTTAACGTAACTATAAGGAACTGTATCTTCGCAGAGGGACTAAGCATAATGTGAAAACAGTTGTGTCTCTATAAGCATAGACAAAGTCCCAACAAGAAAGACATGCTGATCATTAGATAGAAAATGCCATGAAAATAATTGGTGGCTTAAGGAGCAGGCATGTTATTCTCTGTAGTGGCAGGAAATTTTTTTTCTCAGTCGGGTTTGACCTTGGTTTGTTTTTGTTCTCGTATCAGAATTGGTGATCTGTAAGCCCAGTCTTTTAAATGATGTCTATATAATTTATCACAGTTCTTCTCTTCAGTTCATCTCTGACATTGTGAAACCTAAATTGTTGCGGTTAACTTCTTTGGTGTGTTTGCAGGGTTTTTGAGTGCTACCCTTAAGAAGCCATTTGCAATGCCCCAAACACTTATGGATGCTCTACAAGCAGTGTTTATTCTTGAGCATTATTAGCTTGCAGTATTTCTGGCTCATAGGAAATCTTAGCCCAAGTTTATCCCAACTCAGAATAAAAACACTGCTTGAAGAATCTGCACATCAGAGATTTTTACATACCTCCTTGGAAATGGCAGTTGCTGATTGAAAACATCCATTTGCATATTACACGATGAAGTGTTGAGCAAGGGAGAATGCCTGATTAGAATCTGGAAGCTTTGAGGTTTCTGGCTCAGAGCTTCTGTTTTGGGAGGAGTACTGGAACCCCAGAAAGTCTGTGCTTTGCCTTGAGTTCTTGAGGTTCTAGGTTATCTTGGAGAAGAAGCCTAAAAGCCCTTACTTTCAGTAGTCCTGGTTAGTGCACTAGATCACTACACTAGTCAGACTAGACTAGAAATTGGAGTAGATAAGGCTTGAACGAATTTGATTTCTTTTTAATTTTTGACCAGATCTACCAGTGAGGTCCTATCTGCTGTGTGGTCCTCTAGCAACTGGTGAAACAGAAGTATTGTGTGCACATAGAACTATAACAGGATGTGTTGTGCTGTCCAAAAAGGTAACAAAAATCTGCTATGTTGTTTGGTTTTTTTTTCTCCCCCTGCCAAATTCAGAGATTTCAGCCATTTGAGGCTCCTTCTTTAAATCAGATCTGTACTCCAGCTCTACTGGTGCTTTCTTTGTGTTTTTACTTGAAGAAGTGCTTGGGTTTCTCAGTCCTGAGATTGGGTTGAAATTTAGCACAGACAAGCTAAATAACAAGCAACTAGAGAAGAATTAAATACAGCAATGCCCCTGACTTGGGATGCATGCTTTTATCGGGGATCTCTGATCCTGTTCTACTCTCTGGTTTTGGTGTGTGGGTCAGGAGTGAGGAGGGTGAGGACACTGATGCATAAAGAAATGCAAGGGTTGCTTTGCTATTGCAGCTCATAGCAAGGCAGGGTGTGGTTACAAAGTCTAGTATGACACAAATTAAACCAATTTGTTAATTGGTTAAAGAGAAGCTAATAACAAATGTGCCTATAAGCATTTTTTCTATCTTCACGCAATTTATGGCTGTAAGTGGGAGATACCTACCTACATAAGGTTAACTATGGTGTTGTGAATAGGACAACGTGTTTTAGGGTAGTGAAGTCCTCAGTTCACTGCCAGCTGATTTTCGCCCAACCAATAACAGAGTTTCAACTGCTTTTGGTTGATCTAAGACTTGCCCCTTGTATGAAAACTAGTTGTGCTTGGAAGTCTCCAAAACCTTACTTCTAAAGTATCCTGTTCCAATATAAGGATTTTTGAACGCCCGGGCTTAATCATCTGAATCTTCTAAAGCATTGTTGAGGCCTTTCAACATGTTCCTTGAGCACTAACTTAGTCAAAAGCGTACAAGCGTTCTCTATGTAAAACTGCAAGTGTGTTTCCATGAAAAGCTACCATACCTCCATGTGGCTAAGTGAATACAACATCAGGGTAAGTCAGCTGGTGGTATTGTGTTGAATAAAAAAAAACAAAAACAGTTTCTTACTCAGGAGGAACTGATCTTGAGGGTTTTGTAACTTTTTTTTTTTTAAAAATGACATTGTGTTACATCCTCTGTTTTAGCTGACACTTCCTGTTTTCAGTTTTGCTGATGGACTTCAGCGGTATTTCTGTCCTACAGTGATCAGTTAAGGAGTTTACCTTCCTTTATGTTGTGAGTAAATAGCCTCATGTGGTGGGACTTGAAGTCACTATCAGTTGTAGCAGGAAAATAATGAAGGTTATATATCAACTCTCTCTCTGTCTGTGCATATGACTGAATTAGATGAAAGTTGATGACTCTGTGTTATAGCCATTTTGAGAACTTTATTTGGGCAAGTGACCTTCTTTGTTGCATCTGACAGCTGTATGCAGCGCAAGCAAGTGAATAGGAACTACCACATTGGGTTGGTTTGGGTTTGCAGGCCAGCACTCTTGTCTCCAGTAATACATACTTGCAATTCCTTCTTGGCCATTGCAAGGGCTTGGAAGATACTCTGCACCATGGAATATCTTCCATGGCAGACCGTGGGTCTTCCCAAAGGAATTAAAAAAATGTTATCTAAAGCACCAAAACTAAGAGGAAATAACAAGTTCCTCTGTATGTCATCTGTTGCCTTTTCAAACTGAGGGGTGCAGCTTGAGGACTGGTCCATGAACACCTCAATAATTGATAGATCCACCCTCAATCCAAACATCTCTGGGTGGTTCTCCTGTGCTCAGAGGGAGGGAACCAATTCCAAAACCATACTCCCCAGCCTGTTATGCAACCTGAGTATGCAGGCATTCAAAGCATTTCACAGAGGTGATCTTGTCAGCTCCCTAAAGAGATTAAACTTATTGCCTCCACTTTGATGAACTCTGGCTGCCTTCTCTACATGTCAGGGAGGGCAATGGGAGTGGCTTCTAATCTCTTCTGCAAAGCATTATGGAACAACATCATGTGTGACACAAGGTCCCACAAGAAAGGACACTTGCAGCAGACAGTGGCAAGGCAGAGCTGGCAGATGGAATAATGAGCCAGAGGCACTGAGAAGTTCAATCTGCAGCGTATGAGGAACCTTCTAAGTTGTGCTTTATGTATGTAAGGCTAAGCTGTTTATCCACATTTTGTGGGGCTTGTTTCTAGCTATAGCAGGCATTGTCAGAAATATTTAGACAGATCTTCAAAGCATCACCACATGTTTGAGACCAACGGTCAGCTCAGTGGGCCTCAGTTTTGTTGAGATGGTATTTGATACTTATAAAAATAAACACATTTGGGCATGTACAGCAGAGAACACAGCTATGACAGTAGAAAGGTATGATGTTGCAGTCTGTCAACTTTGTATGTACCATGCCATTGATTTGAAGATGTGTATTGTAATTTTGCTTCCTAGTAGGCCATTTCTCTTTGGATGGAGAAGGGACAAAAGGGTTTCCTGGAGAGCTGGGTGCTAGGAGCAAGCTGGGAATTGGAGGAAGTATGTCCAGTCTAATGGATGACTGAGGTAGCAGTGGCGGTGCTAGTGTTAAGACATTAAAATGAAGCATTCTGGGGATTTGTCTGAAAGGTCTGAATATATCTAGTGAGCAAACTTTCTTCTTGGTTTCAGTGGAGACCCAGGTGCTGAGGAAAAAGCAAAAAAGTAAGAAAAGAGATGAAAACTTGTAACCAAGATTGCGTGTGCTGGATTCTGGATGAACAGCAAGATCCGGTTTCTATTGCTGTTGGGAATCTTTTAACAGCAAGGAGATGAAAGGAAGCATACAAAGCTACAAGATGGAGGTATGGAAGAATCCTTGACATAGTTAAGAAATGCGAAGCTGGTCTTAGTGTATCTATTTGCTAAATTCTCTATTAGACATTTTGCTGCTCCTTAGAAAATTCTGCCTCTACAGGAAAGCATTGTGTTTACAGGTCTGTGGAGAATTATCTTGGGTTTCCTGCAGACTTGTAAACCAGCTCTTTATTTCCTTCAGTCTTAATCTTATGCTTGTAAGAAAAAGTGTTTGGAAGCTTGAAGTTAGGCTGAATTGTCCTCAATTTGTCTTTCAAATCATGGTCACAGAAGCTGGTTCTGGTGCTTATTACTAGTTTACTGTGGTATCTGAACTGCTAGGTTTGTCCTGTTATCCCTATAGACAGTCTGCTTTGTTACCAGGTACTGTTAGGCTCGAGAAAGGGAATGGTCCAGAAAAATAATTTGAACAATTTGTGTTGGTTTAAATATTTAGATCTAATAACCAGCTTCTTGTGATTATGTTGTAACCGTGTGATTTATTTCCTGTCTATAAAATGTGACAAATACTTTCTTCTTCCCATCGTATATAAAATTACAAGCTCTTTATGATAGTGACTTTTCAGTTCATAAGGCTCAGAGGACCCCATGTGACCCTTAAGCACACCAATGCTGTCACCAATAAAATGATCTTAAGTCTTCGGCCACTGGCTCATTATGCAAACCAAGCAGCATGGTCCGTTTCAACTCTTGTCTCAACAACTTGTACGGTTTTGGAAATGCAATTTCTACTGGCATGAATTAACAGGCTTCCAAAAAATAACTGGTTATTACATGGAATATACGGTTCTGTTTTGATATTGCATATATCTAGCATTATATATTTATCTAACAGATAACTGATGAAATTAAAGTAGCTTAATACCATCTCCAGCTGAAAAAACACAGCTTTTATACAGCATAGCCCTTGGGAAGTTTGGTTTTGTGTCTTTTGGATCAAATTACTTTTCAAAGTTGGAGACCACTTTCAAATTTTGGATCCTCTTTAAGTTTAACATATAATCAAAAGGGAAAATTTGGCATGTTAGGTTCCCTGTGTCTGCTGGTTCAGAATTTAGTGGTAGGAGTTCTTCGAAGAATCAGTTCATTATAATTTTTGGAAAACAATCTGATGTTAATAGAATATTATACAATGAGAATATATATGGGTGGTTCTGTACTAGACCCCTACGTGTCCCCAGAGATGAGTTTCCAGGCAGTTGTCTGGGTGCTAAAGCAACTGCCTGGAGAAGAAATTGGGTAAGTGTTTTCTTTCATGATACCTATCTGAAGGAGGTCTGAGACAGTTTTGGTGGGATGTGGAATATCTTCCGTATAAATATCAGTCGTCACTGCAAAGCTGGTTGGGCATTCTGACAGGAACTGCACAGTTAGGTGTGTACTGCTGAGCACAAAATTCTTCAGAAAATCAAAGCAACAGCAATGGAAAACTACTAAATAAGTGCACTGTAGAAGACACAAGGGTATAAACTTAGTATCTAGTCCTTCCTTTCATTTCTCATTTAATCTTCCCTTAGGGTGAGTGAGTACCAGTAAAGTTCAGTTTAAGTCCTAAGTCCTAAATTTGTCAAAACTACTTGAATATTTGATTAGCAAATATAGGTCACCTGGAAGACAGAGAAAGATATTTTGTGATGGGCAAGTGAGAGATCATACATTGTAATACTGTAATGCAGTTTGTGGTATTTGAGGTTGACCTTTCTCTTTTGGCAGCGCAGAATATTTTCCAAAGCAGGCACAAGACAGTAAGTTCCAACTTGAGAGCTCTCTGAGCTGTGAATCCATTCCTAGCAAGGGTTCAGATTTAAAGCATCCATGTTTTAAGTTGTGTTGAGATACAACTCCTTATCCTTTCCGCATAAGGAGTGGTGTTATTCTCTTGTAGTGAATTAAAATGACCTGGAAAGAATGCTTTTAAAAATATTTTTATTTTTTAGAGTTCTGAAGTCTGTTGATAAATTGGCTTTTTCATTCCTCCCCAGTCACCATCTCATTTATCCCCCCACAGATATTCAGGTTTTATTTTAATCATTATTTGCTTAAAACTTATCTAGTTATGACCGTGGAAATACTAAATATAACTGATTACTTTACACTGCCAAACTCTGTAATAATTCCTTTTCCCATCCCAGTTAAGATTAAAACATGCAACACAACGGCAATGGGGAACATCTTGCCTGTTTGAGAATTACAGAATGGCATTTTGGTACACTGGCTTACAGTAGGACCAGGAGTTAACTTTGTTGGAGTAACTGACAACTAGTGAGGCCAGAGATCCACTTGGTGGCAATCTCTGTGTTTCTGATGAAGGTTATAAGGTCTGGTATGCTGCATTTGCAGAAAAGGTAATGATGTGTCCAGATAGACAGTAGTTTGATGCTTCCTACCACCTGGAAGACCTGTCCACAGACTACATCCATGAGATAACATACGAGCAGAAAGAAGATGGTCTTCATTTTTTTTATTCACCTTTTAAAAGCATCCACTACTTTTTAGCTCAAGGGAGTTATACGTGATGGCTTTCAGAAAACATGGAAAACTTTGTTGTCAGTATAAGAAATCAGAGGACAACAGGTAAGAGAACTCTTCTCTGTTAGCGAAGTTCAGTCTGTTTCTGACTATTCCCTGCACGTGTTTAGTCCTTGTTCCTGTCTTTTTTGCCCCACAGCTGTGGGGGACAACCTGACATAAATGCCAATTTAAATACATAGTTCACAGCCTAATGTTCCTTTAAGTCTGGTGTCCATTAACCACTGCATAATGAGAGTTCTGGTCCAGGGCTGGAGACTATGGTTAATTAAAAAAATCCTTTCTCTTGATGGCTGGTAGTTAGTATTAAATGATGGCAAAGGTACTCACCTGCTTGTCAAAAAAAATTAATTGGTCCTGGGGACTCCTACCAGGTGTAAATGGGGAATGTCTGGCTTGGTTCATGTGATCCATGCTTGCTGTATAAACTCAGAAGACTGCATATTGTTAGAGAAGTGATGAGTGTAGCAATTACCCTCAAACAGGCTCTGTTAATTAAAAAACAATTTTCTCCCCAAAAGGCACTTAACGAGCAAATAAAAATGAGGAAGTTTGAAGTTACAGGACCACTTTACCATTTACAGCAAATATTTCTTAGTAGGAGAACGAAGCTTCTACAGCGGTATCAAATTTTGTTGCTGCCATCAGGAATGGTGTGAGTAAAATGGCCATAACAAGCAAAACCTCAGTAGGCAACATGCCCTGTGAACTCGTGTTTGTGTCAGTATCACTCTATCATTCACATTATGCAATGGATAGTGTAGGAAATTACCCAGTGTCAGCAGAACCTGAAGACATGGGTTCCTCATGTGGCCCATCTCTGCTATTTGCTTCTCTTTGTCGCTAACTGATTTATTCTGGTAGCACAGTGCATTACAGGGCACAAAACCAGAAGGTTCTCTGCTGCTTCCTGGAAACCCAATAGCCTATACTATTAACTTTCCAGTCTTTCTTTTCTATACAGACTTTTCTAAACCGTTAGTTCACTTGCATTCTGCCAGAAGAAGATATGTTCCTCCAGGCAGTTGAGAGAATAATCTGCAATTATTGTGGTTTTGGCTAGTGTACCACAAATGCTGGTTCGGGCCAGGCTGCTCAGATGGCATTCCTGGGGCTCTAGACCAGTCCCAGAGGCATATTAAGAGCAAAACAAAAGGCAAACGGCAGTAGTTAGAGATCTAGAACTTTCTGCCCTCCATGGATTTTTAAAGTAGTGCCAATGCAGAGAATAAGAGACTCCAGTTTCTTGTGAGCTGATTTTCGTTTTGGAGGAAGTAATGTGTGTGTGTGTTGGAGGGAGCTCTCTTTATGGAAATGGATGGAGAAAGGCTTTTACAGAAGACTTCAGGATGCATCACAGCAAACCCAGAGCAGCACATTGAGTAAGTCATCACCAGATTTTTTTAAGGTCTTCCTGGAAGACTGTTTTAGTGATCTTTGCGTACTACCCGAAAGGAGCTGGAAACCAGTCTGGCAGCAGTACGTATCTGCACTGCCCTTCTGCAGGCCCAATGTGAAGGAGAAGGTTATCTAGGGTCGTTGGTAGTGGCATGAGTTAAGAAAGATCTTGAGTTGCCCAAGTTCACAATGTAAGTGAAAGACATGCTTCAAAATTAGCTTAAGTGGTAATTTGTTCTTGCTTTTCCTTCTGATTTCTTTACCTTTAAGCTTCCCCTCATCAACCTTATCCCAAGAGGGCAGCTGGAAAGGAATAAGAGGGAAACTTAGAAATAAAGGCTAAGCATTGAATGCTGAATAGCATTATCTTACTGATGTCTATGCTTGCTTAGCATAGTCTGAAATTTGGGAGGGTGCTCTGTTCTTTGTGGTTTGTTTTTTATATCACTCCTTACATAACGTTGTCCATAACGTTATTCATGTACTGCAGTTTAAGAAAAGTCTGGTAGAGTGATGACTCTACTTATGAGATAAAGGGATCCTACAAATTTGGTTTTTTCCTATTTAACACTTCGCAGAATCTGTTGAATTCTATTAGAAATACTCATACCACTTTTGTTTTTTTCATCCCATCCTTTCCCTTTTCAGAGGCAAAAAGCAGCTGGGACTACTGAGAATGCTTTCTGCAGCTAGTTACTGATATGCAAAATCTACTCTCATTCTCAGAAACTGTACTTCCAAACTCATCATGCAGCATGAATTCCAACTTGCTGGTGAGCATAAAATTTCCTGGTTCCTCTATAATAGAGAATACCTTCTGTTTAGTGATTTCTACTGTTACTAGGCTCTCAAGTATTTTTCACAGATTGAGGAGAGACTCTACAGACCCCTAAATTGCCAGTTTTCTTTTTTATTCAAGGATCAAGTGCTTGTCTTCAATAGGTAGTTGTATGTGGAGAAAGGAAATAGAGGGGGAGAGGAGAGGGAGTATCAGCTGAAAATATTTGTTGTAAATTAAACATCCAAAATTATACTAAGTAACTTACTGTCCCTTTTAAATGATGAATGACATTATTTTCTAATGCAGTTGATCAGGTGGTGAAGCATTGTATTGCTAAGTTTGCTGGCAACTGCAGAATAATATCACAGTATAAAAGCACAAATTAGTGGTTGGCACAACAAAATTGATTTGCAAATTGTGTAGCTGTGTTGAAAAGCTATATGAGGAATCTTCCCCCCCTCCCCCTCCTGCAGTTCTGCAGAACATTTTTTCCATTTCAGCAATGTGATTTAAGTTCTTAGGTTTTGGTATTTAAAACACTGATGCTGTGTGCAAAAATCTGAGCACAGAAATGTTGCTTTTGGAAGGATATTGTAGTTGAAATTGGAGAGGCGCTGAACTAAAAGAGCTATGGCAGACTAGGAAGGAACAAAAGTACTGAACCTTGGATTTGTTAATGTAGTTTCCACTCCATGAAAACAGAGCTGTCCCAGAAACTTAACTACTGTTCTGAACAGACTTCACAATGGATCCCCACAGCTTTAAGCTGGCCTGCATGAAAAGCCCTGTATTTTAAGGGATATCTCTTATTCATATGCTAAATGAATGACTTAGCTGTTCAGTAGCTTGAACTCTGCAGAAAAACACTAAGAAATATAGTTACTGAACATGCTCTCTTGTTGGTATGGATTTCAGCCTGAAAAAGCCTTATGTTTGATCTTAATAAAACTAACTATACTAGGCTCAAATATTTCTCTTATGTTGTCTGAAGACTGTGCTTAAAAGAATAGAAATTGTGTGTGGGTAGTAAATCATGGATGTATTTGAGACTTTGCCATTGAAATTACAGGTCAGGGTAATACCACGTTTTATACTTGTGACCCAGACAAAGAAATGGGATACTGTGTACAAACTTCTGAAAAGGCTCTTTAATGAGTATGTAAACAGCAGGTAGACACTGATATGTCTTAAATCTTTCAGCTGATATTATGTCTCAAATAGGGCTTGTTGGAGGCATGGTTTTGCAATAAGTCATCTGACTGGGCCATAGTTTCTAGGTAGAGGCCTTCTGGAAGTCCTTCACTGGGTCCAGAGGCTATCACAGAGGAAAACTTTACCTCTGGGGGGGGTAATACCAATAAATATTGGTACGATGCTGATAGTAAGTGGCCTGAGAAAAAGGTTCAGGGCTAAGTGGTAGAACTGGAAGATGAAATTGCTTCCTCCAAAGTTGAGCTGAGCTGAGAGTTGTACTTTGAGGACATTCAGGGAAGCAGTCTATATAGAAGTTTCAGAAAGATGGAAGTGCCAAATGCTTAATATCCCAGATAACTTCTGAATGATGGAGCCTCTCTGAAGGCACTTGACTGATCTCAAATTATTCTTCATTTTGCAGGCTTTAAATATCTGGAAATTATGTGTGTGTGTTGTCTTCATCCCTCCATTTCCCCGCCACCCATGGGGATCTCTTAAACTCTGTAGCTGAAGGGATTTTGAGTGTTTTCCACTGGTTAGAAACATTATTGTACATTGTATAAGGACTCTCTATTTGCAGCTAAGCTCTTTAAGGATTACTAAAATGACAGGCAAACTATAATTACGCTACAAATACTAATTATTGGAAAAATGTGACAAGTTCTAATTTTAAGACTGCTAAATATTCAAAACTGCTAAATATTGTTTTTTCAAGACTGAGCTTCAAATTAACTTCACTTTTAATTTAAGCAGTCTTATGAAATTGATTACAATATTTTGTAATGTTATAACTGGTGCGCTTTAATATTTTAATATAATTCATAGTTGAAAGCCGGTGAAGACATCTGAATGGGGAGAAATAACCATAATTCCTTAAGGGCAGTATACTTGCTATAAAATATCCTATAAAAGAGATGTGGCACCTTTTATTTTTAAAGAAATGTGCTCATACTAGAACAACGGCCAGTGACTGAGATTGATATGGAGCCAGGCCGCAGTGAACTCTGTTCTTCCTTTGTTTTTATGTTCTCTGTCCCATGCCACTATAACCCGTGGCATTGCTTGCGGTTAGCTGGAGCTTCAGCAGGTTGTTGTGAGGTGCAGACAAGTCCTGCCCACTGATGCCTATGCAAGAAGAAATGAGTGGGGAAAGTAACAACAGGGACAGTCTCGGCACCTAATATCACAAATACTGAACCTGTTTTCTTCTTTTAAATTGTACTTTAATGCATTACTAAAGTTCTGTTTAAAATATTTGGGTTTTCATCTTTGTAATTAAAAGATGTAGTGGATGGAAATACAAGACCCATGTAATCCCTGCAACCCAGCAAATGGCACTTTATATTCCCAAACAAGGAATCAATTAGACGTAAACTGATAGCTTATGAGGTTTGTCAAACGTGATCTGTAGCATGAATTGGGATATAAACCACGTGGATTAACAATTCCGTTGCCATAGAAACTTCTTCTGAAATTGGAACTGAAACTTGCTGAAGAACACAGCCCATGATATTTTGTTAGCTCTAAGCCTTTGTATGCAATGTTGGCTGTAACAATAGCTATGTGATGTGATTTCTTTTTTTTTTTTTTGTCCTCCTAACTTCCATTAACACTGGAAATGGGTTGTTTATGGTTAACTGCAGTTGCTCTAGTTGTTCTAGCTGCTAGGGATCACTCCATACAAGTGAACACTCCAAATCCTGATGTTGCAGGTATTATGTAGGGAATAATAAGCTGCAATTACATATTTAGTATTTGCATCCAAATGGCTTTGGCAGTCACAGACCATATTCAAGAATGTGCGTGTACCTAGTAGTTATACTCCTATATATACTGTTCGCTTTTTAAAATCTATATATAGCTGAATTCACCAGTTTCCACAACTTGGCTCCTAAAGTGGATCTGGAGCGACTCTCTATGCAATAACAATTAGCTGATTCAAATGGTGGATGGTAGCATGTGGACCTTCCATTTCTAGGATAGCATTTTAAATCTTGGTGTCTTCTCATTGCTCTGTCCCCTGGGTTTATTCAGCTCAGTGCATCTGCAAATTAAATAACTATAGCTTTTGAGAGAGACTACTATTATAGTACGCAGAGACATGTTGCTGAAGTTGAAGTCTGCATTTATATCAAGTCCACGTTTATATCCACCAGCTGGATCATGGTGAGGGGGATGAAAGGCTGTTCTGCTGCTCTCCTGTGTTATGTGCTCTCTGTAGCCAGGTCTTTTGTCTTCAGAGCTGGGAGTCCAATACTCCTTGCGTTAAAGTCACTTGAAATAGAGATCTTATTGAGCTGCTAGGATATAAAAATAAAATAACTTTGAAGTGACTTATTGCAAGAGAGAATGTCAAATCCTTGTTCAACTGAAAGTGAAGGAATAGAAGGGAGGAGTTTTGATCCAGCCATTAAGTGGGCTTGAAGTCAAGCAACAAACATCCTTAGCCATAACTTTGTTTGCAGTTGTTATTTTCAGCAGTTTTGTCCTGGAGAAATCTGAGACTTGGCATGAAAAGAGACAGCAAAATCTTTAAATGATGACTGGCCTGGCTAATCCAGATAGCTTTTAAAACCCCTGTTAGATTAATAGAAAAGCCTACATTGTTAACCTATTGGTTTGCTTACACTGTAAGCCTTTGGATACCTAGACATCTGGATGGAGGCATCCATGGATTACTGAGGTCTCTGTGTAGTAATAACTAATGGAATCTCTCTTTAAACTTTAGCTTGCTGTTTAACATGTATTTACAAGTGCTCAGTGCTTTGTGCTTGACCAAAATATACATAACTGAACTCATTGCTATTAATCAATGCAGAATCCTATTTGAAACTGCAGTGTCTTGTGCACTCTGACTCCTCAGTCAAACTAAGTTTGATTCCTCCATTTTCAGCATTTTTACAAGTTGTAAGATCTAGCCTCTTGCTGCCGTTTTCACATTGTTCTTCTTTTAGGACTGTTGTTTAGCTTTTAACTATTTATAAGGGCCCTGTGATATGCATTTTGGCTGTTCTTACCTCTTACTGGAAACTGAGACTGGAGTATTATAAAAACATAACTGGTGCATGCAGTCTTGGGCTGTGTGCCAAAACAAAGAAGGGACTGGGGGGCAGGGGAAGGTAGGAATAACTGGAATGAGAAAGGTCATGTTCTCAGAATAAGTGGCTGCAACTTGGCATAAGTTTGGAAATTGCATCTGTTTATGCTAGTGATGAATTTGGCATAAAGTAATTGCAAGTTCTCTTCAATGTATAATTTAGTTCTGTAGCCCTTCTGAATATCATGTGGAATTCTAATCTTGACCCCGTGAGTCTTGTTTCCTTTATTTCTCTAAAGTTGATGGATTAATAATGTTGGCTAGCTAGGTCAGAAGATTTGGAAAATTATTTGCGCATTTAAAGGGACTGAAATCCTAATGACTCTTAAAGTGAATGCAGTTATAGCAAGAGCCTTTAATAAAGACTTTGTAAAATAATAATAATTAAAAATAAAATCATTAAGGCTGTAGTTAATGGATATAGTGGACAGAGATATCAGTCTCTTTTAAGGCCATAGTTCCACCTAGGACATGAATCCAGGAAAAAACAGGGGCTCTGCTGTAAAAACAATTAATGCAGTTGGGTCTTTGATTCTTTATGGAGCCTTGCCTAAGATAAGCAGTTTGCAGGAGGGGGACATTGACTTCTTTGTGTGTGAAATTGTTGTAGTAAATAACCTTTTAGCATCTTACTATTTTCATGGATCTGCTAATCTGCATAGCAGTAACAGGGAGCACTTATGCTATTGGAGTTAGCAACTCTGGACTAGTTTCTGTTGTTGTGACATAGTCCTGCTTTATCAACAGGAGAAGATTCAAAAACCTTTATTTTTCTGCAGTTGGGTTTCCTCTTTTGGTTTGGTGGTTTTTGTTCTTTTTTTGTTCTTTTTTTTAAACTGTTCAATTGACAGCCCAGCTAGTTACCATGCAATAGAAGGTAATATAATTCCTTAGTGCCTAAAAGCTAGAAAATTGTTTCTAGAGTTTATTTATACTTGAGTCTTTAGCAGTAGTAGAGTCAGGGGTGGGGGAGGGTGTGGGGAATTATATAACTGTAAAAACAAATATAATTGGAGTGACACTTCATAAAATTATGAACTAGACTAATGGAAAACTACAGATAAAGAATGGCAGGAAATGTACACAAAACATGATTCTGCGGGAATCGCTTTCCACAGCACTTCCCTTTTGACAGCATGTAAAGGGCTGGATCCTCACTGGGTGTTAGTTATCCCTCAACTGAGTGAAAAGAGCTGCAACGATTACCGGCTTAGGCTCTGACACAGCCCAGCTGACTTCCAGCTTGCTCTTGTGCATATGATAATACTTTAATTGGTGTAAGATATAAACACATGCATGGCAGAAACAGGAAAACGCTGCAACTTTTTTTCTGCAAGAATAAAAGCTGGCAAACCCCTGCAATTTCCCCCCTGAACAAACAAAAAACCAACCCCCAACAACCCTTGAATCTTACTTTGTTTTCTATTAGTATTTATCCATGCAAACTTTTGCTTACAAGAACATTCCTGGAAAGAGAAGAGTGAAATCTTTGCAAAAAGTGCTTGCGTGAGTACTTGTGCATGATTTTGTGTAGTCACTGTGATTTGAGTCATGCAGTGAGCCACAAATCGATACCATATAGGATAGGGGAATGAACATGAATGGTGGGTGATTGATGTAAAACAGCCTCGAGTTGGCTGGCATAAAACTGTCTGTTTACTCATGCTATTAGGAGTTCAAACAATGATTAAGGAGCATGCTTCTAAACTCAAAGTCTGGTCAAATGTTTTTCTACCAAAAAATATAGTAAATGTTTGTTGAAGATTTCTGTTGCCATGAGCAATTATTTACATCCGTTTTCATTCATGTTTTGCAAAATTTATTAGAACCGTGGCTTTGTAGAAGAGCACACTTAAATCTGAATCAAAACAACTTTTGCAAATAGATTTATACTCTGTTATCATTCCCAATGCAGGTGACCACTTTTCAGGAACAGTTCCACTGAATTCAACAGGATCATTTATGGAATAATGAAAATACGGCGTAATGCTAAGACCTCAGTAAGAAAATGTTTCAAATGCTACAGCTAAACACAGGTGTGCAGCATCAGGTTCAGACAAGTGTTGCAGACATAAGGGGGTGTGGATGTGCTGTGATCGTTGCATCCTCTATACTTACTATAATTTATTATAAACTCTCTTGGTCCTGTCCATGCTTTTCACATAAAACACCTTGTAACAGTAACAGTACAGACTTGCTGCTGCCTTGTCGTAGGATGTTGCTTCCCAGCTTTAAGAATTGACCTTACGTTCTGTAAGCTGAATCTTAAGGAGCACAGATGTCTGTCTTCACCTGGTCATAAAATATCTGTGCCCAAGAGTGATGCAAAAGTTCTGGGAAAAATCGTTCTTACCTGCTTCATTGAGATTCCCTGAATCTCATTTGCTAACACCTTTTTGGAGCTATGAATAAGAAGCCTAAAAAGAGGGTCATGTTGTACTTAACTGCAGAGGCAAAAATGATTTCACAAGAGACAGCCTGTGAAAAATCAGCCTTTTTTGTACAAGTAGGTGTAAATTTACCAGAAGAAAGGATGTGGGAGACTAAAAAGTCCATAGGTTTCCTATAGTACTACCTAATGCACACAAACTGGCAGTCACATAACACTTTTACAGTCACGCTGCTACACGGCTCCAGCATCTTCAGTGTCTGCATCCAGCTCTGCCGACAGCTTTGCAATGTCGTCCTTCTTTGCGTGATCTTGCACGAGTATGGCCAACTGCGTAAGATGATATGAATGTTGCCTAGTAACCTCCATGCACAAAATAACTATCAGAATATTCTCTACAGGGATTACTTGCTTAAGGCTTACTAGACTCAGGGAACACTTAAAATGCATATTTTAAAAACACGCGACTACATTAATATGCTTAATCATTCCTTAACTTCTAATGTGAAGTAACACTGTGATGCTGATAACATTGAGATTGGCCTCATTATCTACAATATGCCACTCAGGATCAGCGCTTGTAGAGTGACTACATCACTGTATCATTATCTGTGATAAGGGTAAAATGATGGCTATTTTTAATTTTCCCTTTTATTTGCAAAAGATGTTCAGTCAGCACTACTGATATGAATGTTCCACTGTTGTCTTGTAGAATTCACACAATGCAATAGATGAAAACTTTTTTCTTATCTTTTGTAACGTTTCAAGGGGCAATTCCTTTGCCTGTTAAATGGGTTTCTGAGCATTTAAAACATTGAAAAATGATTTGAGTAAAATCCTAAATACAAACCACCTTAGATCATCAAGTTACTTTTGTCTATTAAGCCATGATAATCACCATGTATCCTAGGATTCTCTCACAAGAAGAAAATTGTCTTAAACATTATGCCTTAGAATTATTACAAGACCTGGCAAGTCTTGTGTAATTGTGTTAAACTACACTTTGGGTAAGGCTTCTAAGCTGGCCATGGTCACTAGTTTAATTTTGGAAAAAAAAAAAGGTACAAACCATCTGAAAACCTCTTACTGGTCTGAGGAAGATGCAATTGGTAATTCCAAAGCTTAAGGAGAAGTTTGAAAGGCAAATGATGACAAGACAAGGCCATTGTATTTAAAAAAAAAAAAAAAGCACAACTATAACACTACTCTGTGCATGGGGATATGCAGTCAGTAACGTTTTCTAATCTAATGCTGTTATCAGGCACTGAATTTTTCCCGTTTGTGTCCATTCCATGTCCTTCAGGGGGAATTACGGAGGTGGAGTCTCTGAAATAAGCCAGAACTTAGTTTCTATCTTGCTCAAGCAGCTGAATTTACCTCCTGATAAAAAAAAAAACAACCAGTTGCTCTACAGCTATCTGTCAGGGTTCCTAGTAACTGCTATCACAAAATATAATGAACTGAATATGGCTTTCTCAGTAAGGGTCTGAAATCTACATTATGTACAAATCTGATGCAATTTGAATAATGGAATATGCTTGGGGTTCATGGTTTTAGCTGAAGTTGGCAAAGTGAAATATCTCACAAAATAAAAGCAATCTAGGTAGCTTGGACTAAAGCAGAGATAGTTGTGGGAAGTGGAAGTCAGCAAATTTAAGCTAGAAATAATAGGTAAACGGTTAATACTGTGGATAAATGAACAATTGCAACATGTGCCTAGAGTAGAGGCGGCTTTACATAGTTTGACATCCTTATATCAAGACTGGCTCTCACTCTAAAGTTTTTGAATAGTTTAGTTGTTGTCTTCCTACTTCTTGACAGGGAGTGCATGGTAATCTCATGTTGCAGTCATGGAACACCCACCCCCTGGCAAACAGTGTAACTATCAGCATCACGGTGGTGGGGGAAGGTGAATCCCTGAAAGATTAAATATTGGATCATGGTATACCAAAGCAGTGTTGTGGCTTGGCTCTGGTAATTTTTGTTTGCCTAAGTTGAAGCTAGCCATGGGAAACTGTGCATGAGCCTTAGAATTGTAGAATCATAGAATAGTTTGTGTTGGAAGGGGACCTTTAAAGGCCATCCAGTCCAACCTCTCTTGCAATGAGCAGGGACATCTTCAATGCGATCAGGTTGCTCAAAGTCCTGTCCAATCTGACCTTGAATGTTTCCAGGGATGTCGCATATACCACCTCTCCAGGCAACCCGTTCCAGAGTTTCACCACCCTTATTGTAAAAAAATTTCTTCCTTCTATCTAGTCTAAATCTACGTCTTAGTTTAAAGCCATTACCCCTTGTCCTATTGTAACAGACCCTGTTAAAAAGTTTGTCCCCATCTTTCCTGTAGGCCCCCTTTAAGTACTGAAAAGCCGCAATAAGGTCTCCCTGGAGCCTTCTCTTCTTCAGGCTGAACAGCCCCAGCTCACTCGGCCTGTCTTCATAGGAGAGGTGCTCCATCTCTCTGATCGTTTTTGTGGCCTTCCTCTGGACTAGCTACCTAGTCTGTGGCCTCCTGCAGCTATAGACGTTCTGTAGTTTGAAGTATAGGAACTTAGCACACTTTTTGGAGACTGCTTAGTGGTTTTTTGTGTGACTTATGTGCACACTGGGAGTCTTGGCTGCCAGCTGTCAATCGTGGTTTGTAACCAAAACACAGACTAGAGAGGTCAGAGTCCTAAAATGAGGAATGTCATGGCCTGATGTGAGTCCTCACACGGGGGAGAAAGCTGTCTAGGCAACGCAAACTCAGTGCCTACCTCAGGCTGCACTGTAGTTGGGTTTAAACGCACTTTATGGAGAGGATGTATTATGTTATAGTGATCGGTTTCCTTTTTCCGGCTCCAGTGGGAGCAGGCTGAACCCTCCAATAAGGATGCTTAGCTGAGTTTTAGCCCTCTCAGGCAATGTATTCTGACTCTCACCTTCACTCAGATCCTTTGGAGAAGTTCAGCCTGTTAGAATCGGAGATTGTGTTTAAGCTACTGGAAGTAAGGACTTTGCCTCCTGTCATTATGTTTTACCCGCAATGAATAGCAGTCCTGCACAGAGCACAAATACATTTTTGTCTTGCCCTGTCTGAAACAAGATTACCTTTGTTTCACGCTGGAGTGAAGAAGCTGCCCCTTTTAAATACCGGATGGTAACAGGGACTGTTTCCCTTACCAGTACTTTCAGCATCTTTAGCGCTGTGTGCCATTTTCCAAATGCCATGCACATGGATTTATTAATGTACCAAAGATGATAAATTTACTTAGGGAACTATTTTCAGCCCAGATCACAGTGCTGCTTTTATTTGCTGATGGGCCTCTGTATTTCTTTGCCAACATTCCTGCATGTTTCTAGTTCTTATTTATTTATTTTTCTAATGCTGGTTTCCTCTCATTAATCACTCTAAACCTACACAAAAGTGATCTTCTCATATTACGTGCCCTCTTACAGGGCATGGACCTTATGTTACTATCTGAATATGTTATAATATCTTCATTAGGCTACATATTAAATAGCAAAATACCTGATTAGATCACTTACTATTTCTGTCTGTGGCAAACTAGTATCTGCAAGCTTAACCCTAGAGACTGATTCTGGCTAATCATACAGAGCATAAATCATGAGTGGCCTCAATGTAAGCAGCTTTGTAGTACCTCAGTCTCTCAGCCCTGGTAGGCCTTTTCCCTAGAGGACAATTCAACACCTGGTTGTTAAGTATGTAAGGTAGATAGATTTGTCTCCTTCTTACAGAGCATAAAATGAGCTGGCTAGCTCCGATTTTTGGGAACCTGGTCCGGGACTAAAATAAGATTGGGCTTTTTCAGCATTAGGTGACTGAAATACATAAAGCGATCCCTGCAGCAGAAATATGTGTCAGTTATAAATAAGCATCATCTGTATGTGCGTGGGGGGAAGGGGACCGAAATGGGTGATTTAAGAGCAAGTTCCTCCCACGCTGCATCACCTAGTAAGAACAGGAGCGAGCCTTGCTGCACTGCAGTGGTTTTTACATCTCTTCTGTTTTGGAGGACCCAAAAAGCGGTCAGGAAACAAGTGAGTGCCTAAAAGGAGGGGGATTATAGGGAAGGAATCTGAGACGTACTTATCCCACTTGGTAAATCTGCGTCAGTCTGTAAGGTTTGGGACAACTGTGTGTTGGGAGGATGATCACTAGAATTTCGGCAACCAGCTCTTCTTGAAGAGGAAAGAGATTTCTTATGCCAAATTGCATTTTCTGGTTATTACTCATTCATCTCTGTTTGAGGTCCATGAAAGTAATGTGGGGGAGTAAAACTACATTACTTTGAAAAGGTATCTTATACTGGAAGAAAAGGTATTTTGGAAGGGAGAAGGAGGAATATTGAGGGAACGATCAATATCAATCCCTGCATAAAGCCTTCAGCACTGCTTTGGGTTGTACCTGCTGAGCTCTGTGCACAGCTATTGAGTATGCTCAGTACAGCTTTCAGGAGCAGAGAATAAACATTTCCAGCAAATTTACTCAGGAGGAGCCTGTCTGCCAAGCGGAGCCACCTCCCTCCTTGGTTGTGTTTATGAAAACGTTGTTTAAATGGGGAAAACAAGAGAAGAGCAAACGGATTCCTCGACCCACCCAGCACTTCTCTCTGCAGCACAACCACTCCTGCTGTGTGGGATCCATCACATGACGGGGAGCTGCTTCTGGGAGCTGTTATTTTAAAATATTGGCAGCACATAATTGGGTGGGACTGCTCTATCTCGTATCTTCTTACATTCTCCTAGTAGCTACTTTTCTTGTTCTATAAATCTTCTTGCTCTGGCTGTATCAGCTATAACAACACAGTTCTTGTTTGTCCTCCATGTGACTTTTTTCATATACTTTGAATGAGGGTTGTTCTGTGGATGATGTGCCAAAGACCAGTCACAAAATCTGACACTTGTGAGTCTCTGGAACCCCAGTGAGGAAACAGTCATTTCCAAATGGCACAGGTGGCTTTTGACACTGTATTCATGCACCTGCATGGGCCAGAGTCTGCCTGCGCCCAGATGCGTAAAGAGGCAGTGTTATTCCAAACACAGATCATCTGTGCAAGGCGTGATAAATGTCATTGCGTGTCCTTGCTCCCCGGTGCAGTAGCATAGCCAGAGCTTCAGTCTGACTGCAGGTTCCTGCTGTGCGCTTCACAGCAGCTTGCGCTTTGAGCCGGGCTCCAGGAGGTCCTGCCTTACAATATCCTGTTCCATTCACTAGACGGCAACCTCCTTCCCTCTTATTGTTTGTGACGGTGGTTGTGCGTAGGGAGAAGGAATGGCAGAGAAGTGATAAAACATATGTAAGCCCTCGCATTGTGTTTTTTCACTGTCTTGCTGTTTTGAATAGTGGCTAATGATATTTGCAAAGCTTCTTGCTGTTACACAGGGTTGTTCCATTCCAGTGAGGGGGACACTCTTTGCTTCTTGCTGGGTGTTCAGAAACAATAGACCAGTCACAAAAGGATTTTGCTTTAGCGGTTGTTTCTGTTGGCTAGCCTGCTCCCGATAACATCTCCTCCTGCTGTGTACAAAGAGTGCTTTAGCGAAGGGCTTTAGTATCTTGTATGGTCAAGGTTTTGTTTTAAAGGGTGTAGTAGTTTATTTTTGGAAGGAACTGAGGAGCGGCCATGTAGCGTTGAACTCTCCTATCCTGTTTATCACCTCCAAGCCCAGCCCTTCTCCCAAAATGGGTTTTCAAGATGCAGCACGGTGCTTAACTACGAGATAAGATTTGGTGGTCAGTTTTCTGCTTTTGGCAAAGTATTAGTTGGCACAGGAGCTTGAAAATGGAAATTGCTTGGGGATAGACTACTTAGGCTGATTCACACCTAGAATAATATCAGACATGAGTTCCTTTACAAGTGAATTTGTTCTCTTTTTTTCCATGTGTTGTCTTAAATCTGCTGGAGTGTGACTACCATAGCCACCATGGAAAGGCTGATTAAGTCAAAGAAGGGCTAATCCACACCTTAGCTGAAAACACTTTTTAAAAAGTCAAATTCTTGAATTTTCTTATCTTATGTATGTTGTCCTGTTTAGTTTTTTGCTTGTGCTCTTGGCAGAATCCTGCACAGGGTTTTTTCTGCATTGCAGGCAATGTAAGAGAAGAAAGTAAAGGGAAAATTACTACTTAAAGGGGCTGTCTAAGCTAGACAGATGGATACCAGCAACCCTAATTTTCAGTGTCTTGGAGTTCCGAATAATCTAATTTGCTGTCTGAGGAGTATAATTTTGCTAGACTTCCAGTTGTGTGCTCCAGGAGCATGACTAGAATGCTGCACCAGGAACTCTGGTGTGCCTCAATGTGTTGCTTGTATAGTTTCTTGAATGAATGCTGATAAGCAAAGCTGTAACAGCCCAGGTACTTAGATCTGTTGACTTTAATGAGACTTAAGCCTCTTCTCAAGTGTCCTTCTTGAATTGGTATCTGACTACTCCGATACATCCTAAGCAGTTGGATTCAAGTCAAGAGAACGGAGAAAACTCAAATTGAGCAAAGCCCCACAACCTGCCTCGGTTAAGGGCGGGTGTTGAATATTCATATTGGAGTGATGGGCAGGAGCTAAGGAGTACAGAAGACTGTAGTGTGTTCCGTACTGCTGTAAATGCATCTTGAAAATCATTACCAAAATCCCTCGCCTATCACTTTGACTAATTAATAGAAATAGGGCAAGCCTTTTTGTTTTGAGTGTCATCCAGCCGAAGGTAACAGGGCTCCTCTTTGTACAGGCATATCTACAAATGCTTATCTACAGGGTTTGAAATGGTTCTTCCAATTTTAGAAAAAATTCATGAGAGTTTTAATCATGTTCTGCTTCCCTTCTGCAGAAGATCTTGGCATATGCATTTGAAATGGTAGTCGAGCATAGAGCTCTGTGCCATCCACTGTAACAGTGAACAGATGTTATCTAGTGAGGTTCTGAATTAATTGGAAACACCAGCTCCCTGAAAGAGTTGCACCCTACAAGACTGTTTTCTCAAACGTAATTAAGTGCTGAATGCAGATGGAAATAGGGTTGGGGACAAGATTAGGGGTGCAGAGAACACAGTAGTTCCCAATTTCGTGGCGAACTGTACTAAACTTGTCCCAGCAAAATTTGTCAGTTTGTACCTTGCTTTAAAAGTTATATGAATGGTTGCTGACTTGTTATTCCAGAAGCTGGGAACAGAGGAATTGTTGCTGTCCAGGCCTTGCTAACTTTCCCAGCTGCGTTTCCTATAGCAAGAGCTGAGGAAGGAACAGCTGCAATTGTCTTACACAACAAAAGGATTCCCTCTCACAGAAGAAATCCCCTGCTGGGTGGACTCACTAGGTTTTAAGCCTGTTCAGTGCAGAGTGTCAGACATAGGGCAGCTGTTAACAGCTACAGAATTGGGTCTTTCAAACATAACAGTAGATATAGAACAGCTGATTTCTGAGAAGTGGTGTTAGGATACCTTTTCTGATGGTCCCCTCTCGTGGATTTCAGTGCAGAGTTTTTGTGCGTCCTGTTCGGCACTGTGTATGTGGCTTGAAATTCTCTCTAGTTGGCACAGTTAATTCATAACTGTGAGGTTTCTGGGCCTTGTAAGTAATACCATCTCTGACAGTAATGCTGTACTGTCCCCCAGAAAGGATTTATCCTCCTGACTGGTGTATGAAACTATAACCTCTTCCCACAACTGTTCATCTAACTGTAAACAGTGTCTTTCAATAACTGAATGTATTGCCTTTGCCTTCTCTAGATCCTGTGTGACCATCTTATTCCTAACAGTGACATAAGTAGCTATCTGCATGCACTACATAGGTATTTCACCTTAGTCTCTCCTTCCATCAATTCCAGTGATCTCTTCTTTATTAAAAATAAATAATACTGACTGGATCTGTTTCACAAAGAATTAGAGAGATCAGTGGCAGAAACTAAATGCAGAAGCAGTTGCTGTTTCTTCAAGAGGTCAATTTGGCTTGTTAAAAGTGAGAAGCCTCTAGCAGTACCCCTACATCCTTGGTCTTTGGGTACAGATCTTTGGGCTTAGAAATGCTTAGCAGAGTCTTGATACTAGGTTAGCAACAACTGTAATGAAAATGGCATTTTTATCTGTACTGGAAAACATTTTAACAACTCTACAGTTTCTAGAAGACTGGTCAGAGCAACTGAAGTGGGTTGTGCTGAATGTCGCAATTTTATTGTGTGTTTTGAACAACTAACATTTTAACGAGTGTTTGAATATACATCATGTGGATAAAAATTATCACCGAATTTCCATTCCTTTTAATAAAATAAAATACTGTGGCATCTTTCCCAGCCAATACTGCGGTAGTTCTTTTTCCTGCTGGAGGTTGTCTTGTTCCTTGAACAGTATTTACTTAAGCATGGACAATTCCCTCATGCTTCCTGATAGTTTGCTTGGAAAACGGTAGTAAAACCTTAGTGCAAGCCACATAATTATTGTAGTAGTAAACTGCAATATGATGCCTACACATTTTCTGGTATTTAATTCCTGTAAGCTTTTGTTATGAAACACTTTGTAATGCAGATCAACACATGCTAAATCAGANAAGAGAACGGAGAAAACTCAAATTGAGCAAAGCCCCACAACCTGCGGGTGTTGAATATTCATATTGGAGTGATGGGCAGGAGCTAAGGAGTACAGAAGACTGTAGTGTGTTCCGTACTGCTGTAAATGCATCTTGAAAATCATTACCAAAATCCCTTGCCTATCACTTTGACTAATTAATAGAAATAGGGCAAGCCTTTTTGTTTTGAGTGTCATCCAGCTGAAGGTAACAGGGCTCCTCTTTGTACAGGCATATCTACAAATGCTTATCTACAGGGTTTGAAATGGTTCTTCCAATTTTAGAAAAAATTCATGAGAGTTTTAATCATGTTCTGCTTCCCTTCTGCAGAAGATCTTGGCATATGCATTTGAAATGGTAGTCGAGCATAGAGCTCTGTGCCATCCACTGTAACAGTGAACAGATGTTATCTAGTGAGGTTCTGAATTAATTGGAAACACCAGCTCCCTGAAAGAGTTGCACCCTACAAGACTGTTTTCTCAAACGTAATTAAGTGCTGAATGCAGATGGAAATAGGGTTGGGGACAAGATTAGGGGTGCAGAGAACACAGTAGTTCCCAATTTCGTGGCGAACTGTACTAAACTTGTCCCAGCAAAATTTGTCAGTTTGTACCTTGCTTTAAAAGTTATATGAATGGTTGCTGACTTGTTATTCCAGAAGCTGGGAACAGAGGAATTGTTGCTGTCCAGGCCTTGCTAACTTTCCCAGCTGCGTTTCCTATAGCAAGAGCTGAGGAAGGAACAGCTGCAATTGTCTTACACAACAAAAGGATTCCCTCTCACAGAAGAAATCCCCTGCTGGGTGGACTCACTAGGTTTTAAGCCTGTTCAGTGCAGAGTGTCAGACATAGGGCAGCTGTTAACAGCTACAGAATTGGGTCTTTCAAACATAACAGTAGATATAGAACAGCTGATTTCTGAGAAGTGGTGTTAGGATACCTTTTCTGATGGTCCCCTCTCGTGGATTTCAGTGCAGAGTTTTTGTGCGTCCTGTTCGGCACTGTGTATGTGGCTTGAAATTCTCTCTAGTTGGCACAGTTAATTCATAACTGTGAGGTTTCTGGGCCTTGTAAGTAATACCATCTCTGACAGTAATGCTGTACTGTCCCCCAGAAAGGATTTATCCTCCTGAGTAGTGTATGAAACTATAACCTCTTCCCACAACTCTTCATCTAACTGTAAACAGTGTCTTTCAATAACTGAATGTATTGCCTTTGCCTTCTCTAGATCCTGTGTGACCATCTGATTCCTAACAGTGACATAAGTAGCTATCTGCATGCACTACATAGGTATTTCACCTTAGTCTCTCCTTCCATCAATTCCAGTGATCTCTTCTTTATTAAAAATAAATAATACTGACTGGATCTGTTTCACAAAGAATTAGAGAGATCAGTGGCAGAAACTAAATGCAGAAGCAGTTGCTGTTTCTTCAAGAGGTCAATTTGGCTTGTTAAAAGTGAGAAGCCTCTAGCAGTACCCCTACATCCTTGGTCTTTGGGTACAGATCTTTGGGCTTAGAAATGCTTAGCAGAGTCTTGATACTAGGTTAACAACAACTGTAATGAAAATGGCATTTTTATCTGTACTGGAAAACATTTTAACAACTCTACAGTTTCTAGAAGACTGGTCAGAGCAACTGAAGTGGGTTGTGCTGAATGTCGCAATTTTATTGTGTGTTTTGAACAACTAACATTTTAACGAGTGTTTGAATATACATCATGTGGATAAAAATTATCACCGAATTTCCATTCCTTTTAATAAAACAAAATACTGTGGCATCTTTCCCAGCCAATACTGCGGTAGTTCTTTTTCCTGCTGGAGGTTGTCTTGTTCCTTGAACAGTATTTACTTAAGCATGGACAATTCCCTCATG